>JAQFYC010000964.1:0-42435 GCA_034694165.1 Tomocerus mixtus | reverse complement strand
AGGATCGGATCGGATCGGGATCGGATCGGTATACTAGTCGATCTTTGGGATCGGGGATCGCCAAAGTTACAAGTGTGCTGTCAATGTCATTCCGCCAAACAAGTAAAAAGCACATGCAAACGCGGCAGAATGTAGAGATTACAATATTACTATCTAATATTTGCCTATAAGTGGATAATCTAGCGAACAAAATATTGTTCTAATTATTATATACTAATAATATAAGTTATTAAATGCTATAATAAAACTTTGAACTGTGTGGACAATACAATATGGCATAATGCTCAATTAAAAATGTACTAACAATTAATTAGTTTCAATTTCAATTCCCTACTTAATCTAAAATATATAAGCCTTGGCAGTGTAAAAACAGTGAAAAGTAACTTAATAGTATTGTTATGCACCTAGGCATATCTATAATTATAATATTTATACGAATACAATTATTAATTCTAATTTTGCGGTTACCAGTTACATTACGTTTATCTTCCTTTCCATGATTAATATTGGGGACATATGTGACATTGACCTGGAGATAATTAACTAATTGATTCGTGTCGTAATAAAAACTTTTATTATCCTTCCAGCAGATTTGCCATCAACTTATTAACTCTACACCAAACCAAGTTCAAGGCCATTTTGTTGAAGGACCAACTCCAGTTGCTCCATTTCTATTCTTCCAGCAGCTGCAGCAGGTCTGCATTGTATATTATTAGTAATACAATTTAGTCCAATAAGAGAAGTGTTCAAATCTAGTCATCCGAAGTGTATTACTAATTGGCATTCATAATGGTGGGTCGATTAAATGGGAAGATTGCCATTGTCACCGGGGCTGGTCAAGGTATTACAATTTACAATAAAAATATTTTAATTTATTAAATCTATAGTAATTATCAAGTTATAAGAACTTTTTACATAATTGCAATATGCATACAAATAGGAAAAATTGCAGTATAGTAAATACTAAAAATAATTGTACAATAAATAATAATATTTGTTTGTTTAGGGATCGGTAGGGAGTCTGCACTCCTTTTCGCTAAGGAAGGGTAACAGATTTTAATATGATATTTAAAAATAAATTCACATAAAAGCTTTACATAATTGTTACTGCATTTTCACTTGCTTTCTGAATGCGTGCTAAAAACAAACACCACAATTTCGAATGTACGTGTATTTGTTCAGGGCCCAAGTGATAGCAACGGACATGGATGTAAGCAAATTGAGTGACATGAAAGGATTACCAGGTATTGTCAAAATCCTCAAGGTGAACATCTTGGAGAAAGGAGACATTGAAAATTTGGCTAAAGAAGTTGGGCGTGTTGATGTCATTTTCAATTGCGCTGGGTAAATTTTACACCATAAAGAATTTCTTATTCGATATTTATTATTTCTCTGTGAAATATTATTTTGTATTACAAAATTGCATTAAGATTCTGGATAATTTCAGAATTGTCCCTGGAGGCACAATTCTTCAAACTTCAGATGAGACATGGGCATTGGCAATGGACTTGAACGGTTTGTCCATTATTTCCTACACTACCGATATATTGAAATTAGAAGCCTTATTTTATATGCAAAAATAAATGAGTCAGGCCAGACATCACAAAAATTCAGTAACCCGACCACAATATTTTTTGGATTAGTACTAGGACTACACTTTTTTTGGATTATAAGTTAGTAAAGTAAGACTAGTAAAATAAGACTTCCAAATCCTCCCTTGATGGAAAAATATTGTGAAAAAACCGTTAAAGTATATAAAATTCCCGTTATGAATAAAATTAATAATTAATAAAATTCGTTTTTGGATTCACATTAGCACATTTCAGGGATATCTGTTTTATAAATTAAATTTTCCAATATTTCTTAAAAGTTGTTAATTTTGCTTCAATACGGGCTTTGTGGGTGAATATAGTTCGTGGGGCTTATTGGGTATGTCAAGCTCTTTTGCCAGCCGTACTGGAAGCCAAAGGGAAGGTGTCCATCATCAACATGTCCAGTGTCTGCAGTTCCATTAAAGGAGCTCCCAATCGGTACTAATTGATGTTTTAATGCTTTGAAATGCTTAGAAGGTGTATTAATGATCTAAATGTTATTTTGATTCCATAGTTTTGCCTACGGAGTGTCCAAAGGGGCCCTTATAGTAAAACTCATAAAAATATAATTTTTGAAACATTTTTAGCGGTTGATATGTTTTGTGTACCCAAAGGATTTTTTTTTCAAAAATGTTTTTATAATTTAGGCACTTACCAAAAGCATAGCAGCCGACTTCATTGGCCAAGGAGTACGGGCCAATAGCATTTGTCCAGGAACTGTGGACACGCCCAGTTTTCAGGGCAGGGTCAATGACAGGTAAATTGAACTTTCGCTTTTCGCCAATAAGAAGATTTGCCATGTTTTTCGAATTTTGTGACATCACAAATATCAAATTTAATATTTAATTTATGGATGCAGTTCAGACCCAGTCCAGGCGATGAAGGATTTCATTTTTCGTCAAAAAATGGGTCGACTGGGAACGGCTGAAGAAATTGCTTCTTTGGCTCTTTACCTAGCCAGTGACGAAGTAAAAGCTCATTTTCCTCCTTTTTCATTCCAATTCTACAATTGAATTTTCAATCTTAGCAAAAAATATAGTGGGCTGGGAATGTGGAATACTTTGTTTAGGACACTGTATAGTTAATTCAAATTATAATTTATTATATTTATAATTGTAATATAATTTCTTGATATTTTTTACAGTCATCCTACATGACGGGCCAGGAACTCATCATTGACGGCGGCTGGTGTCTGTAATATGTCAAAGTGCTAACAATAAATGACAGAAACTTGTATTTTTCTTAAGTAAAGTGCTTAATATCTGTTATTTGTGCAAATCCAACTCAATACTATTAAACTTATTTGCTAAACTAAAATATTTGTTGATTTGTTATTGTATGGAAAGAAAAAGCAGGCTACAACTGGACTCTGAATTTAAATGAGCTGCTTATTGTAGGCATTTTAATCATAAACAGTATCATCTAAAGGAGCTTTTGCTGACAATTTTTGCTTTTTAAATATTATGGAAGAACTAATATCGTAACTTGAACATAAAATCGTACTTACTTATGACCTAGATATTTACTTCCAAAATATATTAGCACATTTCTGAAAATCCGATTTTGTAGACATTTAAATGACACTTGCTGCACAACGGAACCCTAAATTAGACGCAGTACTGTCCCTTGTTCCTCTAGTCCTTGCGGCACATCGATAGCGAAAGCAATGATTCCGATGACAAAGAAACGACCCGCCTTTTTGAATTCGCACATTTGGATTTAGTTGATCTGACCGGGGATCGTTATTATTTTTCTGTTTCCATTCCCAAGGACCGTCTACCCATTCCCATACATTCCCTATGAAGTCGTACAATCCAAAAGAATTAGGGAGGAAGGACCTAACGGGAGCCGCCAGGGGGAACCCGTCCTTCTCCGTGTTCCTCTGGGGAAATTGACCTTGCCAAATGTTTGTCCTGAAACAATATAAAGAAATATTTCAATGTTGTAAATCTCTTAAAGAACCAGTTGGCTATTGTTTAAAATGTGTAAAATAACAAGGGGTGATTAACTTCCAGTGTTTGTACTTATGATGCCACAACTTGGGAAATCGTCTTATAGGCGTAAAACGAATTTCCACCAATCAGAAGATGTAATATATGTGTTCCGTATATTGCGATTTGCGATATCACGAAATGTGTATCCCTTATTTAATTTTCTTCAAAGATTGTCTTACATAAGAAGATATTCATTAAAATGTAAATTAAGGATGATGAAAACCAAATGAGACATGTAAGGACATCCCATGTATACAATGTTGCATATATGTATCTGGTTCTAGACGCTTTAACGGATTTCTGGCTTGTGGGGCTCAATGGATTCCTAGAATCACCAGCTACAAAATTGTTAGAGGGATATTCGATAACTTGGCACTGAAAGTTTTAAGAGCCCATGGAGAATCCTAAAATCATTTTACACCGTTTTCACTCATGTGTCTGGCTGTCAAACTTATATTAGCTAAATGATCAAAAATTCTTCTTTTTTTGTAGCCAGTGAATACAGGAATCTATAGAGCCCTATAATTCAGGAATCCGTTAAGGCGTCGAAAACTACGTACGTATAAGCGAAACTATTTTCATGATTTTTAAGCTTTCGAACGACCACCCACATGCTACTATTCGACATTTGTCAAATACCGGTATTCGCGGCAGCTTACTATCTATTTTAAAAATAAATCAAAAAGTGAGTTACATGTGAGAATATTCTGGATGAAGTTGATCCCCCCAGGGGAAGAGCATTCTTGAATTTCCCCTGCAGGCGTATTCCCATTCGGCCTCTGTGGGGAGTCTCCCCCCTCTCCAGGCACAAAAATTTAATGCGTCATCGTGGGATACGTGAACCACAGCTTGACGAGCCTTATCCGGACCTTCTTTCGACTTCCAGGAGACTCCAGCTTTCTCCAGCCACCACCAACCTCTTTTCCGCTTATCCATCATTACAGTCTCCTCCTTCTCCTCCAAATAAAATACAAAAGAAGTTCCGTAGAATTCAGCGACTGTTGTGTAATTGGTTTTTGTAGCAAATTTACTGAATTCCTGGACAGTCACTTCATTCCTGTCCATCCAAAATGCATGGCACAGAGAAACTTCCCTCTCCTCCTCATTGTCCCCTGGAATGGCATGTGAAGGGGGAGACCCAATGGAAACAGACGAAAAGGGTCCCAGCATCGTCATTCTGTACATTTATTACAGAAATTCTAATTTTAAATATATTCTAATATGGAAATTAACAAAACTTTGGAAAATGTAAGTAATGCATGTAATTAATTTGATGTTATTTACTAGCGATTGTATTCCAGCTTGACAAAATTTAAAAAAAACAATTCCATTGAAAATATACATATACTTGAGATATTGAGCCACATTTTTAAAGGGCTTTCCAGAAAATACTATACAATACACTAATATACATAGAACAGGATCATTATTTATTTACATATTTAATTCCTCATAGCATTCGCTTTTAAAATCTTTTTTGCATGAATGAATTTTATGATTAGTTTTTCGATTACCCTTCGGAAAATCTCCAACTTTGTTGTAGAAACCAATTTTTAGAATTGAAAGGGCAATGTTCCTTTGGCAAGATTCTTTGACCTTCATCCTTGCACTTAGTATTCTTATGTAAAGATTCTTGATATAGTACATTCAGATTAGGAATGTGATTATGAATATCAACAGGTGATTCTCCTTGCGGTTTCCCCGCACGTGCTGTTAGCAATACAAACACAAATACCACATACTGGTACAGAAAGTAGGCGTAGATACTCATTGTCCATCCCTTGCCTTCGTTAAAATTAATAGAAGACACAGGAATCACCTCTTCATTTGTACAGTGTGGCATTAATTAATTAATTATTATGAATTTCTTAAGACTTTAGAGTAGCGAGAATAAGTAGAAGAGAGTGAGTGACCTTAATGAGTAGGCCAATTAAAACTCTATTAACTTAATAAGTGCATTACATTTACATACCTACGCACTATACTTAGTATACTATACTATAGTATACTATACTTACTTCTAGGTAATGTGATTGAGAGATGTATATATCTTATAAGCATAACAAAAATATTACGACTCTACTAAATGCAGATAACGAGAGAGAATTACGATGATGATGATGCTACAGTTAGATAACAGACTAAGTTACTAACCAAATAGAGAAAATGCTCTCATTTATTTGAATGTGTATAAACAATACATCTAATGCAATGTTGAATGAAGGTTATCACCAGAACACAATTAATTATTTAAAGACAAATAAAAATTCTTAACTAAAAGAGGCTGGCTGTAATAACATACTTACAATAGTTAAAGTTGCATTCAACATTACAGAACTTGCTTACTTAGCTAGTGACACGAATTTCCTTTTATTTTATATTTATTTTAATTATTTTAAGTAAACGTTTGATCAAACCACATTGCACTGTGCGATTGAGGTTTACAATATTTACAGTCCAAGAATGTAACGTATTCACTTTGGCTAGACTGTATCTGTAGACATAGAAAAATGTAAATGTTCTGTATGTATACCTTCTATGTACATGCATAAGGGTTACAGTTACGGTTGGGTGGACGAGAATGAAGATAACGCTAAGTAACATCTATTTAAACAATAATAGTACACAGAAGGTTGAAGATTGAAATTCACCTTGAAGGTTACAATTAGCAGATTAGTATAAGCACTTCTCAAAACATGCTTATAGATAGTTCGGTTTAATGGTACTACTAGATTGGGCAATTCAAAAAATATATATAGGATATAGGATCGTGTTGACGTTGGCATAATTCTGCTACACTTCCATTCCCTTACTTAAAATCCAAATATACAACCAAAAAAGGTGATAAATCTCTGGTTGCTGGTATGATGATTATGTGTGGGTAATTTAATAAATTGTAAATCTTATTACAGAGACATTTTGTGTGCCTGTTATTTACAAATACGTACACCAGATTTATCAGATCTTCTGCTTAATTATTACTGACTCACTGATGTAAGTAAGTAACACTTTTCCTCTCTTTTTTCTTCCTCCCTACGGAAATTCTTCACTAAACTGCCCATCATAAGTATAACTGTGCATTGTATACACAAACTATGTAGCTAATGTAGTACGATAAAAAATACAAAAATTATCCTTTCCGCTCAAGTTGCTAAATGGAGTAGCATAAGTAAGTAGAATATTACAATGAATGCAGTATAGATGTATACATTTACTTAAATAAACTACTCATCCTTCATCCACATTACATTTAAAGACATGGCACAGTCAGTGAAGCAGTCAAGTCAAAATGATGAGAGTGAATACTTAGTTAGTAATAGTTAACCAGAACTACTCTGGCATGCTACATATTAGTATGTTATATAGTAGTAGGTACTTATATACTACTTACAATGTAACATAGGTACATTAATTACTAATAATTTTTGTAATACAGAGGAACCCAGCATAATATATGTAAATGTACAACACTGCACACAATAGTTAGGAAGGTAGAAGGGATACACTTAAGAGCAATGTGGAATTGAAACCATAATTAAAAACTGAAAATTATATCAAGATCATTATTAAATTGGTAATTAAAATTCATGTACACGAGAATGTGCTGTTTATGAAATATGATGAAAGTTAGTTCCTTAATTGTCTCCCTTTTGTCATGTATTAAATAGCAGTCAAATTGCCATGGACTAAAAATTCTTAAAACTCTTTATGCAAAATCTCAACTTCTCATCACAATAACTTACGGATATTCTTCTGTTAGAACATATTTTTATTATTACTTCCATCTGTATATACATATTCGCTTGTATTAATTTTGATTGTGTTCATTATCCAATCGGATGGTGTATATCTTGTATTATGTAGCCCACTTGCACACTTGGCAATGTAAATGCAACCCTAATTTGGTCTTAAATACTGTCTTCATTCACCATTTAATTAATTGATAAACATTAGTAGGTAAATTATTGAATTTACTGCTACTGTGTGCATTAGTTTACGTTAAGAAATAATTGTTCGCCTTGTGCTTGATTCCAGCTCTTAATCATATCAATTATTACGTTGATTGGTAATTTTGTCTCACTACTATTTAGTAGTTAGCTATATAACTAAAGAAAACAACTGACTATGATACAAATATATCTATCGTAACCCGTCCACGCTTTTAGTGCCGTAATATAAATACATAGTTAGTAGAGCTTGATGTAAACCACAAAAATAATTAGGGAGAACCAATTCATTATGGCAAATCTACATAATTTGATTTGAATTTGATATGAAAGCTTTACTGACGTACTTTGTTCAGCTAACACTCAAGCTAGCAGAGTAGCTTAGGTAGTAGTGCGCTTGACGTGCTATGCCAGCTGCACTGTTGAACCTAGTTCGATCCCCGCCAATATCAAGGCATTTTTCTGGGGGCTGTTAGCTGGGGTATATTCTGGCTCGGTGAAACTAAGGTTAGTACGGGAATATATCCTTGGATTAGGTGGGTAGAACCCCATAAATGCCCTAAAAAGCTGCCTATCCTAAAAATGCGACATGGCTCGGTTAAGTGAGTAAGGTAACTAGCTTGCCTTCGGTGTAAGTACTGCAAAACAGGTTCCGGATGAACCCGAGTAGAACACTTGAAACTTAACCTTTACCTTTACCTTTACCTTTGCTGGTCTCCCACAAAGCCCAACACATTTATTGTCATACATAATATATCAAACCAGAAAAGATACCTATAATATTTGCAGTTAGGACAAAAATAAAATTGACATTAAGATTTTTAATGGCTTTCGACTTAGATCAAAAATTAAAATTAAATACATAAGTACAGTATAAACAACAGTCTGAGCGTGAGACCTTTGCATTTAGTAGATATAATCGCAAAATAGAACTTAACCTAACAAATTATTGACGAAATGTTAGTAATTAGAAGTGAATAAATTCTGTATCTCTTTCTGAGATTATAGTATCGGTTTTCTCTTCGTTTTTTTCTTATTCGAGTTATTAGAATGCAAAATTTTTCTTTTCGTCTGTACATGATTTGGAAGTTCTGCTATTTCTGAGACAGACTCTTCATTTTGTATCCCAATTGTACTATTAGAGAATGAATGATATTCATCTAAATCTAGTTTGATAATTTCCTCCTCCTCCAAATCCACTATCTTCATTGAAGTTCCTTTGACATGCGGCCAAGGCGGGTGGTCTCTGAGTACTCCTAGTCGAGGACAATCTTTTTGTTCTGTATGTGTCAAAATTCTGGTGAATATCCCCAACCCACGCAATTTGTTGTAAACGATACTCCGAATGAAATCCGGTGCCCGGGGGCGTCGTGAAAGGAACCAAAGGCCTTCTGCAAAACAATAATCCCATTTTTAAGAGTTTGACTTTAAAAAATGTGAATTATGAAAAGCTAGGACTCACGAAAATTGATTATCCCAGAATTTTTGCACGACCAGACAATACTGTAGTTCCCGTAGTCCGTTGCCAGGACCCAATAGGCTGCGGGAAACTTTAGATGACCTGCATTATTTAAGTAGTAGCGTTATAATTAGCCTATTAAATAATTACTATTACTTATTCAGATTGGTTAATTAAAAGTCTTGCTAATTTTCGTAGTTAATGTCTCCACAATTGTCTCACAATGGTGGTGTGGAATAATACAGTGGATAATATGTATCAGCCCTTAGATAAGTCCACATTTTATATTGGGACAGTTAGGGACATTAATTACGACAAGGCCGATATAGTTATTGACGAATAACTTACTCCACGTGGGTTTAAAATTTATTTTGAATCGGCCCTCCCTTTTAGTAGCATTTACTGGAACGAGCCTCCCTTCTGTTATTTTCCCTTTCCCTGTTCTGAAGAAGAAATAAAGTCAAGTAAGTAGGTAATATAATATTTTATTAGAATATTAGATAGCCCAATAATTTATTAGTCTTTAAGGTAATGCGTTTGAATAATCCATGAAAATTAAGCGTATAATTATTAGTTCGTGCCTTAATTAACTTTTTAAAATATATCGTTAACCTATTCTCACCATTTGAGTATAGATATAATTTACAAATATTCCCAAATTATTTGCGAATGTCGGCATTACCTTTTGTGGATAGAGAAGATGTCAACGGACATTCTTCCTTTTCCAAGACTTTCATACTCCGACACGGTGCAACTTCCGCTAAATTCATCCAGTTCCAAAAACTTCTCTATTTCGTACCAACGACCCGCATACTAAAAATTTTCAAAATTATATGGTTCCGAGATAAAATATTCAACTGAAGAAAATATAACTTTTAGCTTCAAATGCGAAGATGGAATACCTTTGTAATGCTGAAATTCTGCTGGACCGGAAAATGGTTGGGACACTTCCAAAAGAATGGGTAATCTCCTTGGACCTGGAGAAATGCAATGGAAAGGAGGAACACAGATGTGGAGGCAGTAGCCAGAGAACTGGAAGTATGTCCAGTGAGGATAATATCCATTTCTTTTATACAAAATCAACCCTAAAACTTAATTCTTCCCCAATCTCACCTTTGCAAACAATTTTAGTTTTAATTTATTTTATGTTAATTAATTATTTATTAAGAATTAAGAATTGTGTGCTGGATAAATACAAAATTATAGCTGCAATATCACTTCCCCTCCAAGTGTAACAAATAACATGTCAATTTCCGGCTTGCCTTCCATGCAACTTGGATCTAATTTCGTGTATAGGAAATACATAATGCGTAGGTGGTATTTATTTGCCTCAGTAGCTAAAATTACATTCAAAGCGACATAATGACATCCCTATATAATATACCTATTAGCTACTGTACTGAATGGAGTAAACCAACCCAACCTACTTAATAGTACATAAGGCCTACCTGCTTTTGTAATTACCTCTAGGCCTCTAGGTGACTACTTAAACCTAGTACACCTGCCCCTTTGTTGGTACTATAAGAAAGGGCTATATGACCCAAATACTTAGAACCTGAAAGAATATTTACTTAAAGTCAGTCCGCACATTTGTGCAGTTCTTCGTTACAATAGAAAAGGGTATGACCAGTTGGTCTGCTATTAAGGGAACAAGCGTAGAACAAAGACAACGGTATCCTTCCATCCAACCTACCCTTAGTACAGATATACGTAAACTCAGGGCTTAGGGAATAATTGACCAAATGACAGGTATTATATATATTATGAGAAGTAGCCTAGATAATATTTAAAATGTGTATGTATTAAATAAGTGAGTGTGTTCCGTATTTGGATCTGAATGAATGGAAGATGCAATGAAACTGGAGGCCAAATCAATCACGATATCCAATAGCTAACAATAAGATCATCATAATCTGTTGATCTTATTTTATATTTCTTTCATATTAGTACCTTTACTTGTTGATTGCAGATATAAAGTAATTCATCATCTGTCTCCTATAAAGGGATGAAAGTATTTAGGAAGATGTAAGTATGACAATAACAATAAGACAATAAAAAGTGATTTGAATTGGATGCTACACTTGCACTTGCTCAATAATACCAACAAGAAGGTCTATCTGTATAAATGAGATGAATATCTCTCCTCCTGCCCTAATTTCTTGCCAGAAGATGATTTCATTTCATTGTCTCTTGACTTTTAGTGTAAAGTTGACTTAGTCTAGTTGCTCGCTTGCCCAAATCACACAATTGCAAAATTGCAATCCCCATGCAAGCCAATTAGCAAATTCGTCTTCCAATGATATTCACTCAGCTCATCTTCAGATCTTCAATAGCAGCAGCATTAGAATATTCAGCACGTGAAATGCTAAAAAACTGTTTTTATGACATGAAATAATTAGTCTTGTGCTTGGTACATATATAGTCTCTAGTCTCTATACTCCACAGCACTACAGCCAAAATGCTGAATTGCTGACTCAAAAATTAGACACGCACAAAGATTTTTTAACTTTTAACGATGTCTGCCTGTAGGGCAATTTTATATCTGTGTATTTTATAAATGTTCAACAGCTTGTAGGTACTTTACGTATGTAAAGCTTATGTTTTACATATAAATATACTACTTCAACGAATTTGACAAAAACTTATTCTGACAAAAAATTTAACATCCGCATGGTAGGGACAAAACATTTCTCTGTGAACTTGAAATTAAAAAAATAAAATATTTGCAAATATAAGATTAATGTTTGCTAACTTAAATTACACCTTTCAAAAATAAACTCAACTTTAATAATTTATACACCTAACATTCGTATTTATGTAAATAAGATAATAAAAATAAAAGAATGGCATTTAATGTATACAATAAAATAATCTATATATAAATAAATAAAATAAAATAAATAAATTTGTGTACAGATATGGGCAACTATTATTTACATTGTGTACAGATACGGTTATACATCTGTAAACTATGTAATTCAGTTAATGAGTTAATCTAAAAGATTATCACATAGGTTTGGGATAGTGTTTGCGATGAGTGTATTTAAGTGCCAATGCCAATGATCTATTGTGTTATTGAGTTAAGAGCATTTTGTAAAATATTTAATATTCCCATAATCATAAATAAATAAATAAAAACGAAAGTTGAATTCATATAATAAATATAAATTTTCTCATATCTTTGTATTCGTAACATTTGTTTTGGCCGTCTTCGAGCATTTTCCACATAAATGATAAGTATACCCAATAAATATACGCAATTAGTGCAATATTTGCTGTTCGTGGGCCAAGAGATTTGTTGTTTCGTTGCACTTACTTGCATTAATCCTTTTATTCATCCCCATCCATTACTTATTTGTCCCCTGCCTAAGTGCACCCACCCCCACATATACAGATATTAGTTTTGCATTTCAACCCAAATATTAGAAAAGATTCACTTTCTGAGCAATTATGAATTTACCTGCCCTGATGATCTTCCTCAGTCTCTCTTAATTATCTTTTACGGTTCGCTAGACTGATATGCTACTTAGGTACTTAAAGTAAGTCTCTTCCTATATAATATAATATAATAGCCTGCCCTATATTTATGAGATGGCTTACATACTGTTTATCTGCCTCCAAACAAATTACATACAAAGTAGTACATATTATTTAGTACTGACTAAGGTAAAGTAGATACTTAAGACATATTTAGTATCTCTACTTTAGCTTAGCACTGAAAATGTACAACTCTTTTTATGTATTGTCGTTTTCATACGATTACATGCTTGGCAGTCTGCCCGATATATGTTTGTAATGTAAGTAATTGTATCAAAAAAGTCAGGAATGCGTTTGAGATATTTGTTTGTACACATTTGTACATTACATGTCCATTTGTGGGGGAGGAATTCAGTAATGTTTGTAATCATTTTATGGTTTTTGAATCCCTTTTCCTTTCATCCTCCTCAAACGCATTCTTTATGTCAAAATTAATTTTTATTCACGTTGTTCTCTTGTCCAACCCTCCCATTCATTGACGTCCTAACTTTGAATCAGTTCATGTAACAAGAAAAAATGTCTCTTTTCTAAAGATTTATCAAAATTGTTTTAATCAAATATTGGAATGCATTGTCACATGCATATCTTTGTATTTGTAATAACTAACCTACGCGTAGTATTACATAATCAACATGTTTTTATTTATCCAGATTTTTAATCAAAGAATTGAATATCCCATTTGAGGATTTGAGTGAAAGTGTGTTAATATTTTATTGTGAAAATGAAATTTTATAAATTTTGGAAATTTTTCAAAGGAATATGGATCTGCTGGAACCTTAGTCTTAGTATGGTGAGAATTTTGATTTTTATATTTAAAAAATGGCAAGTATTCGTGATAATCTTTAGTCAACTAGTTTGTTGAATGAAAGACTTTTTGTTTTTGTTTTTAATAAAATGCTTAATTTTTTAAAATAAAGGTCTTGAGTGCTTTCTTGCATCCTTTGAGCAAAGAAATAGCTGAGACCGCAAATTCTTCATATTTTTTCGTTGCTGACAGTACAAATAGTTCCAATTCGTGGAAAATAACGTCAATTTCCAATTCCACTATTGTAATTCCTTTAATCGAAAAATTGTCACATTCAAACGTCACGGAAAAAGGACCAATTGAAATGGAAAGGAAAATTGTGGGAGGATTCACTTCTCGTCAGCTGCCAGAAGAGTACAATCATTTTGTGTGGAGGGACGATGGATTGTTGGCAAGAATTCCCCAGTCGGGTGGAAATATGGTCTTACTGGAGAATCCGGATGGGCGCACTGCCGCGATAGCCTTTGTCTTGCTCCTCCCCTCCATTATTTTCGAATTGGCTTCTATCGGGGCCTTTGTGATAGTCTCGCCATTTGTGACTCTTTTTTTCGCCCTCTCCGCTTTCATCGTCAGCTCCTACATATTTTTTTAGGGCTCTGAACTCAAAATTTCAATGCCATGCGGAACTCCAAAAAGTCTGAATAAAGTTTCCTGATGCAGTCTACAGAAACTAGATCCGCTATATAGGTGTACAACCTAAATCATGAAAGAGCTCCTCCTACTTGTATTTTATCAAAAAAGGATTTGTTTCAAATATTAAAGTTGTTTTTATTAAAAAAAATTAAAATTAAACACTCCCATTTACTGTTTTACACTACGACTCTATATTATAATTGTAAGACTGCGACTTAACCCAAAAATTAACTTCTTTCAAAAAATAGTTAATTCTACCGAAAAAAATTCTCTTGCATCCATTATTAAATATTCAAGTAGGTAACCTTCAGGGATATTTTAGTATTCCAATAATCTCAAATGTTATACAAAGAAAAGTTTTAAAAAATACTTTGTACATCTTTGTCTCTTCCTTATTTCTCCTTACATATTTTAAATTGCATTGCAAGATATGAACAGAAGAATTCTTTATGAATTTTTCCTTCTGGTAGTGAGAGAATGTATTTTTGATGGAAATCAATGTTTTGTTGAAAATGAAACTACTTGTAATGAAGATGCTTAAGCCGCGTGACCAGATCAGAGATGCGGCTTTGGAGATTAGACGCCTAAAGCCACATAAGAGATATCGCAATAGTTTCGAATATCATGTTACATTATGTGTGTGATTTCTTATTGCAAGTGGTCAAGCCAAGTCAAAGTCCTTATTGACGTAGGTCCTTAAATACGATAATTGGTCAATCCCCTTATACAAATGTATGAGTTAGTGTTTATGTATTTAAATGGTATTCGTGGATGTGTGATAAAATGTTTTTTAATGTTTATACAATTATAGTATTATAAAGATAGGTAACAGATGTTAATTTTACAATAAGTTATGCCTAGTAATAAACTGATGAGTTAAAACTAGGAATTTTCGGCAGGAAATAAATTAAATCAAATCAAATTAAAGCCTTTATTGTCAAGTTGCTCCGCACAAACAAGCACTGTTCTCCACATCAGACATAAAAATTATTAATTGCCGATTTAACAAAAATGTTTTAAGTTTTTGTGATTTATCCCTCAACAAAGCCCAGATAAAATATGGAACATTTCTCCTGCATTTACATACAATAATTGGTTTTCACTATTTTCTGCTGAAGATCAGTCCACTTCCATTGCAAACCCTTATCTTTATCTAAGGTAGCATTATCGTGTAACGCATTATATGTCTATAGAATAAAAATGAAAGTTAATAACTTTTCTGCTCATAAGATCACAAAAATCTACATGCTAAACAATTTATATGGGTACCTACCAATATACAGTATTGTACTTACATGATACACTTACACTTGAACATGAACTGTATTCCTCTACCGACAGAAAGTATGTTATTATTATTAAATATTTATTGATGTAAATATTTAGGACAATAAAATGCTACGGCCACAGTAAACTCTTCATCTCTGTCTGAAGTTAATTAAATGTATATAGATCACTTTCAGTTCTCCTCTGTTATTACCTATAATAGGTACCTTTGCTAGTTCTTTATCCTTACGATGGTCATTAGCACATGAATTTACATGCATTAAAGTGGAGTTTGAGCATTATAAGGGTAATTAAGAAGAAACTTTTAACTATTAATTTAAACAGGAGAGCAGAAGTCACCTGGCTGGCCTTGTTCATTAGAATTGAATCAAAAAGAGAGTAAAAGTGATTCTTCGCTTGGAAACTGGAATTGTTTGTTTATTTGTTGTGATCTTTCGGTATGTTGCAATACAAAGAGAAAGAGACACAGACAGAAGACAATGTTGTTACTAAAAGCAATAACAATAAAGTGTTCTAGTGACAAGACAACATGCAGATTACATACACACCTGTAATTTACACTTACACATAGGTAAATATCATGAAATGAACTAACGAAAGTTATAATCTTACATTAGGTATATTTACCTGTTTATCAACTTAACAGTATACGGTAGGAAGAAGTAGATAACTATAGTTAATAGTTGATGAGATGTGTAATAATTGTAGGCTGTAGATTAGATAGAGTTGGCGTATTTAAAAGTAAAGAAGAAAGCAAAAGTCGTCCTTGTGCATTAGAATTGTCACATTACTCTTACATACTTACCTGACTACTTCAGTTATTCAAGATTGTTCATCTAAATAAAAGTTTAGTTTGTCCCCTGCCCTGTCTGCATTTTCTGAATACTCTTTCTCTTAACTCATCTCGTATTCTACTATCTACTAACTACATATGTATTAGAAATACTTCATTCAGAGACTTGGTCCCTTTTTAAAATCATTTTAGCTAAGAGTTAGTACTTTATGCGTAGACGGATCGATGGACTGCGCCTTTAAGCCCATGTCTGACAATAACTGAGACTCGGATATGCATGCATTTGCAAAATGGAGAGTTGAAGCACCTATAGCTTGATAAAGCAGTTAATAAGTGAAGATTGGTCCAAGATAATAAAGCCAAATTTCTCTCTCGATAAGTTCTATATAACTACTACACACTATGTATCGTACATTATTGAAATTTTTCATTATTTTCATTATATTTTGCAACATTTTTAGTTGCGGAGCATTTTCGTTATCTTAAATTTTGTGTGGAACATTGCCTTTATAGAGTATCCGAGCCAATACTATTAGTACACAAGTACTGTGCACCAGTAAGCATAACAATTGTTCATATGACAGAGTAGACATCAAGTCCACGTAAGAATGAGACGCGATTTTGTGGACTGTGTAGTTGTAGTTAATATGAATGAGAGTGTACTTTTATTGCCCCAGAAAAGGAGAGTCGTTCGTTTGTTAATGTACAAGACGTTTGACTTGTTATTTTAACTTTTAAGAGACTCGCCTCCTCTTTCTGCATCATCTCTTCAACATGATCTCTTCAACTCAATTCAAATCACGAGTGAGGAAAACGCTTTTTGGAAGTTACCTAGTTAGTTAGTTAACCTGCCCTGGCCTGTCTTAAAGTCTTAACCCATCTACTACTCTGCATTAGTATTACTACTCTCTATACTCTGCAATTGTCAACATGATCCAACTATTAGCAAAAACGAAGTACGTATAGTAGGAGATAAACCAGTTCTTAATCACTCATCTCAAAATGCATACCTGTACACAGTTCATAACTACAGCACTGCACTACAATATAATATAGTGTACTATATAGAATAAATAGATAAAAATTAGGATAGGGAGAATGGCGATATTAACATTGGCACATTACACTACATTTGCAATTTACATTAACATAGAAAACCTGAAAAAAATTGGCCCTGACTTGCTCTCCTCTTGGACACTTTTGACTTTCGATCTTCATTCTTACTACTTAAGTGTATCTTACCATGTTGTACATGTGGAATTAGTTACGATTGCATTTAAGTTAAAGGTGAACAGAGGATTCTACTTCGCGTATCTCTATAATACTTATTTGGCATTGGACAGGATGCGGCGATCATCTCTAATGCATCTGCAGTCTGTCTGATTGAATCGTTTTTGGCTTCTGACTTCTTTTTCACTTTCAATTTTGCACTTATTATCTTCTCTGTCTTTATATTGTACATACTATAACATAAAATATTATTCTGTATATACCTAGGTGAGTATTGTCCCTCCACAACTCTTTAATATAGAGGGATCTCAATGTACATACTAGAAGACTAAATAGCAATAGATACTCTAAACAGCTTTGGGAGATAATCCCAAAGCTGCTTTATTTTGTTATTAGATATTGTGGTTTACTTTATCTTTTGCTGGTCTTGTGGTTGCAATATGGCACATGCAATGATAATAACAACATTAACAACATGGGAACATGCTAGCAGGTACGCAATAATGTAAATCTAAGCAATTGTAACAGAATGCCAAACAAATTCAATCCAATCAAATTGCAGTTTCAAATGACTCTCAATTTCTATTTCGCTTACTTTGCCAAGTCTCTTTACTATTCCAATTCAATCCACGGACATTATTGTCATTTCATCTCTCATTTTTTGCATCTTCTCCTTATCTACCCAAACTATCCATTATTCCCTATACTTACCTATACTTACCATACCACTGATATAATCAGATATGAGTTAACAGACCTTGTTCAAAGTATTAACTTTTTGCATGAATTGTAATGGAGATTAAACATTTTTGTTTATAAATACAATAATTGCATTCAGTGCATGTTTCTAATGTTGACCTTAGGAACAATGGACAATTACCATTAGCACCAATCGGTCAGTTAGTCAGCACAACATTGATTATAAATGCATTATAAATATATGCGTGGTATGCATGAATAGATGTAAACTCGAGTCCCGAGGTCGAATCTCGACGAAACATAAAATTGTAGGTCATTATGAAGAATGAAGAAGAGAACAAAGACATGGGTATTGTACTATTGTCTGTCCTGTAGTAGAAAAGCTCTATTTTATTGATTGGGTCCATTTATATTGAGCAGATTTAATTTGCTTGCGATTTAAGGTGTGGGAGCGTGGACCATTACAATAAAAAGGAAGGGAGTGAATGCTACGATGCACAGTGCAAAAATAATTAATCTCGGTATCTGTCATTTAAAGAACGAAGATTTATTCATTGCCACATTCCAAACACTTTTTTTATTAAAGCAGGAGCAGACTACGATTTAAAAGTGTCGTCGATACCAGGAAACATTGGCTTCTATACATCAATTGCGTGCTATTTTTTATTGTCATCTTGGAATTATTTTTGGCTAGCTATGTGTACTTGCACTTTTGATTTGCTAAGTATAAATGTTATATAAGAGTTCTTATAATAAATACTGTTAATCATACCGAATGGAAAAAAGTTGAAAGAAAATGTACTTTATCTATCAATAGATAATACACATATTTTACCGAATATTTGAAAATTGAACGTGTTTATCAAGGAATTTAGACTTATATTCATGTATTCATGTACTGTACATATACGCATACACTTACACACAGTAAATTATTACACGTTTATTACACGCTAAACTAACCATATAAATGCATGTACCTATACACATTTTTATATAAAATATATCGTGTAAGTAAGTACACGATTGTAAGTTTTACTTTAGAATGCCAAAACCACAACCATCAATACAAAAACCAGCAGCGATAATAATACTAACTATATTTATAAATACCACCTATCGTTACAGCTGCGTCTATTAGAAATATACTAAAAATTGTTTAGTAAACCTATCTACTATATTTGCTAAAATGATATTAGTTTTCATAAGTGATGTGCTGATATCTTAACTTACTTAATATGCTTACAAGTATTTAGCACTTAAGTTTTGGTGTAGTTTGTGTTGTGCTTTAGCTCTGGCAGATTTTCGCCTCACACATAGAAATTACATTGTAGTCTATAACTGTGGCCGAATTGATACAAAATTTAATACAAATGCCCACAGCGTGAATGAATGAATGATTTGGCTTACGGCTTGGTTTTGGTTTCTTTCTTTCATTGTTGAATCCTAAAAGTGAAATTGGTGTCAGTCAAATCCCTTTGCTTTGGTTAGTCTCTTAAAGGAATATCAAATATTATTCTATAGGCATATACTAGAAAGAGGCCTAATGCAAAACTATGATATATGGCTAAAGGAGCATTTATTATCATTTACTATGATATGAATACGATGAAAGGTAAAGCGAAGGCTAAGCTCATGTAACTAATTGCAGTTGATAGAGAACTGAACACCTTTATGACAATATCATATAGACCTTCAATTGGTACAGGCATACTGTTAGTAATAATAGTAATGCATACATTGGACTTATATTTAAATGATCATCAAAACAAAGGAATCGTATCATTAAAACAAAGTGAAAATCATTATTTATTTGCGTCATTAAACAAATAACATTGTCTTTCGAAGTGAACATTAGAACAAAATGAATTATCAGTAGTGTGGAGGCAATAATTAGTCAAACATAAATCATAAATACCTCTGCACTACTGACAATTAGTAATGTTCCAATGAACACTTTAAAAGATTGTTTCCTTTTCAGGGTAATGATAGTGTACCTTTTTCTAATGGACGGAAAAAATGAACTGCTAGATTCCTTTGTTTTACTCATGAATTAAATATATAGTACATAGTAGTAATAATAAGAGAGAAGAAGAACCGGCTCTACTTACTATTAGCATTACAGGCATACATACCATCTCACCTTTCCTTCAGACTTAATATTTACATTCCATAGTATACGGTACACACACACTTAATCTCATTCAATCATCTCAAGATTTCATTTTGAACTCCTAACTAACAACATACGCATCATACCCTTTGGTGGGGACAGCCACTTCTCAATTCTAACGCTAATCCACAAACGAAAGGAAAAGAAGGAATTCCACCATTCAGCAATTCAATAGAAATCAGACGTGTAATTCTAATGTAACTTGAAATGAACCATTTCCCTACTTGTACAATTACTTACCTGTAATTAAATACGATACTATGCCAATAATCCTAAATAATTTAATAAACACAACGAATAAGAAGCCTTGTCTTAACTTTTTACATTCATTATTTTACCTAAATATTACAAAATAATTAATCTAAGAATAATAACAGAAAAAACAAAATAATTTAAGAAGTTGTTTGGTGGCCTGTCCTGGTCGAAGCTATTTAATAGTTTAAATAGCGAAGGTCTGTTCTCGTCTAATTCTGTCTTTAGCCTTTACTTATAAATAGGATTTGGGATTGGGGCCATTACAACTTTGCGACTAACTAGATATTACAATGTGTAGGTAAACTTCTCATTCAGATAGTAATTACAATTAGTTGGATAGCCAAGAGCAGAAAACTTTCTTTTCACTGATTGTATTCTATACCTGTGTATTTACTGTACACAATTCTAATTGGGAGATCTTATACAGTTCAGTTAAGTAAGTAAATGAGCAAGCAGTTAATCAGAAGAAGGACCAACCAAAAACTTGTATACCTACCCAACCTTTTTATCTTTTATGATTTCTGCACATTAACCATTAATGTAAATACATATGCACTTGCTCTGTATCTACAGCATTAATTTCATTAGTAAGTACATATTTTACATTCGTATGCAATTTGATATTGAGTCCATTGTTTGTATGGACAAGCCTGTTTATGTAGTTGGACTGAACTTTAATTTTCAATCTATTAATAAAACCTGCTAGGACTACTAAACTATTGTATGCAGACTAGTTCAATTACAGATTTAAGAAAGGACAGCTGTCTACAATTACATAGATAACAGACATGCGATTTTGATTCGCATTTATCACAGAGCTAATCAATTCATTAATCACACTCAAAAATAATATCAAGATCATTACAAGTGAGGCAGTTTGAGTGTCCTATCGCTATTTTACTTTGCTTCCTTATAGGAAGTATAATATGTAGTCAGCCATTATACATGGCTTAGTCTTGAACATATTTAGAGAGATAAAAACAGGACACAATTAATAATTGTAGCTTTTTATTTATAGTAAACTGGTTAGAGAGAAAAAGCTTAAGTTGCCGAACAAGGCAAGAGTATTAAATAATTGACACGACAACTATTTAACTTACCTACTTATTCAAGGTTTCGTAAGAATTTCCCTCATTAGCTCATAAGTTGTTTTAGCTTTCATATCAATTCAATAAAGTCCAATTTACCAGCTTACATCAAAATACATGTAAATATTTATGTTTCTCCTTGAAATTCCATTGATTAAGTTAAAATTTGGCAATCAGTTTCATAATAATATGTAAAACTAAATGCGTAAGTGTGTCTCATTAAAAAGAATTCTTACTATTTCACCATATTTAATTATGTATATATGTACGCGTACTAATCTTTGTATTTATTGGTTGTATATAAATAAGTACTTTATTGCCATTTGTTTTAGGTATGTAGTAAAGGTACGCATTCTATACATTATGTTTGGTGAGATGTTGTGTGAAATATTATTTTTAGGCACACACGCGAAAGAGGCTAAGTCAATAATAAGCTACTTGCGATTAATTAATAACGACTTTCATTTAATGGCACCTATAAATAAACTGACTCTACCTATAATTTTCTACTTATTTTGCCTCGAAAGTACTTATGTACCTATGAAAAACTGATCTACCTCCGAGATCAGTGTTGACCTACAAAAGTACTTACTTAATCTATAATTTTACTTAAAAAGGCATGTAAAAATACTGTACTACCTATGGAAACATTATATTAAGAAGGACAATATAGTATTTATTTGTATATAGGTAGTACAGCAATTTTAAAGTCCTATTAAAATAAAATTGTAGGCTAAGTAAGTACTTTTATAGGTCGACTCAGATCTCAGAGGTAGATCAGTTTTTTCATAGGTACAGATATATAAGTACTTTCGAGGCAAAGTACTAAGTAGGAAATTCTAGGTAAAGTCAATTTATTTACAGGTGCCATTAAATATAAGTCATTAATAATGTACACACATTCACACATTATGTGAAGAACACTCATCTTTATGACCTTTGAGGAACACACATGAATATTGAGTGTCTCGTCTGCAAGCTTTCATTTGTTTGAGCTAATGTCCATGTGTTATTTCATGTGCACACCTTGTTTCTCTATAATATTCTACCTATAATATATGATAAGCCAACGTCACAACAGCCACTAGAAAATAAATGGCAACTAAGACAAGTTCATAATTTGTGCAATTATTTTTTGCTTTAAAAAATAGTCACCAACTTAAGGAAATGCACAGAAAATTGAAATCCTTAATCTATTATGTAAATCAGAAAATAAAAATATCTTTGTAAAGAATCTGGAAGATATGTAGTACGTTTACAATGCATATATTATTTAGCAGAGCGTCTGAGTAATATTCGGCTGGTTAACTTACCTACAATCCTGAATTAATGCATGTTTACTTTTAAGTTATACGTAGACTACGTAGGATTATTTGTTAATACTATTAGTTGAAAGAAAGTAGGTACCTATAAAGGTATTAATAACATATCGTACTACTACTAGTGAATATACTCTATACAGTCTACATAGTATTGAGACAGTAAAAGTGAATACAAAATACTAAACAAGTAAGGAAAGAGAAGGCAAGTGCACACTCCTTACTATGTACTAAAAGAAGGCGAAGAAGGCGAAGAAGAAGAAGGGTTTAAGTTGAAAGAAATCCAAAGTGGTCCAATAGGTCACCTTCATTATCAACAATCCCCCTCTGGCTCTTCATTATATCCATCTTTCTACATCTACAAAATATAAGTGAACGTCTGTATGTATGTATGTATGATGATAATGTAATATCTTTATTGTGTCTACCTTATATTATGTTTAAGCTGCAATAATATGCATATTATGTGTACAGGGAATACGAGAATTGCACACTTAAACTACAGACATTTAACTGCAAAATTAATATGATTGCAATTCTATCCAATACACTTACACTAATACGGATTAAAGGATACCTACTGTTATGTTGTTTTGATTCTTGTTACTATATAGATATGGTGACAATATTTTTACACACATTATTAGCAGATTAGCAACATAATCCTATATCTTATAGTAGATAGTAGGTGGTATTTTATTAGGTATTTGTGTCTGTGTATAACTATATGTATGCATAATCCTGTTCTGTATACAAATACTATTAAGTATGTAGTCAAGTACAGATAGCTAAAACATAACAAAATTCTTCGATGTTAACTCAAGCGTGTTAAAACAAAACAAAAGTGATTAAATTAATGACTCATCCATTACATCTCCATATAATATAACTATCCCACATTTAATATCCCATTATAACTCGTTTCTATCTAATACTAACTAATAGTAACTAAAAACAAAGAACTCCGTCTGTTCTTGTACTTAACTGTTGTTATCGCTGTATAGGAAACAGATTTACTGCATATAGCAGTTAGGTGCACAGTGCACAGTAGACAGATCAGAAGCTACATACATTTATTTAACAGCTGACAAATTATCATTTTGTAATTTAAGCGTTAAAATGTGAGTTTGCAAATGTCAAGTTAAAGCATTTCTTACTTCGCTTTATGTTGGAGCGTTGGGACTGACCTGATGTGATGAGTTAGACCGACTGCCGACTGAATTGCATGCATATTTTATATAAAAACTAAGTACTCAAATTTATATCACCTTTATATGCATTGTGCAAAATTATTGTGGTTATGTTACGTGCCCAACTTAAGTAAATAGTAAACAAACTTACACCTAACAGAAGTGCATTTTTACAAATATATGTACTTATTAAGCGTGGTCTGTAATAATAAAGAAAAATACGTACTTTATTCCTCACTTTACCATTAAGTAGCTATAACTAAGTAATTCCCACTACTACTACAAAGAATACGTGACAAAGTACAAACGATGAGTGCAGTTGCCAACAATACTGCTGTGTGTGCATTTCACTGATTTTATTTCACTATGTAGTAATGCTACACAGTAATCATAGGAAATGGATAGCTAAGTACAATTAATTACTATCAATTAATTACCATATTACAATTAATACCTGCGGTCGAAGAAATTATAATTGGACAATATATGCATAGTAGTAGAGTACAAGACATTAGGGCGGAAGTGAGTGAATCGACATTTTAGTATTGGGAACTATTTATGCGCACAGTTACGTCGTAACTTCCTTTGCAGAATGCCGGTTCTCATATAGTATTTGCCACATTGATTAGTAATATGTTATGTGAGTACACTATTTATGTACAGATGTAATAGATATCTCATATCTACCAAGTACAGTTTAATTCGTAAAGTTCATAACTGAATATGAGGAACGAAAAAGAATGGCGGACATTTTGCAATTATTGAACTATTTACTTTATCTAAAGGACTGCATGTAGAAACTAGTTTAGTCAATTCATATTGTACAGACTCGGAAAAAATTCTATAAAAATTAAATTCATCATGAAATTATGACATAGAGATTAAATAATAAATAAATAAAATATTGCTAATTCTAAGATTTACAATTAAATATTTTATATGAATAGAGCTTTGAATAGACCTTTGTAGACTATGTAAACATGTGATCGAAGAATAAATTAAAATTACTAAAAATCTCTCTTGATTCTGATACACAGAACAGAACATAACTTATACTAGTAAATAATATAAATCACAGCCATGCAACTCTCTTTGTACCTACTAATACAAATCTAGCACTATTACTTTGAAACAGAAACAGCAGGATGGGCACTACATATTTAATAACACAAACATACAGATAGATTCATTTTTACTAGACCTAACCTCATCTTCTGTGTATTATTCTATTGGCAGGCAGAGATCTAGTTTGGGGGCACGATGCTATCTACGTACTACTTGCTGCATCTTTAACTACAGAAATAGATTAACGAACTAAGAGTTTCTGTCTAATGTTACTCTTACCTATATAGATTAGATATTGTACAGATTTAAAATTGAGTGTTAATTTATTTATGACATACATTTATTCGAATCTAAGGCATCTACTTGCACTTTTTCCATAGCATGTGCCAATTACTAATAGTAATAGTTAGCCAACTTCGCTAACGATAAGCATACCCATTCCTAGACTACGGTGTATGGTTGGATATAGTTCATTCATGTACTTACTTACAATTAATAAACATATTACTGTATCACTTGTAAATACATTATTTTATTAACTAAACCATTTAGCAATGGGTGTCCATATGTATCGCCAGTAGACGTTATGCGGAAGTACCCAAACTGGAAACTCAAAATTTAAAACCCTCTTTTGAAACTTAAAATCTAAAACACAATTCTGTAACACAAAACCTACACAAATATACATACATATATACTATACACAAATACACACACCAAAGAACATGTAATTGACCAATGACAAACTTAAGGTAATAGAGTCTTCAGTCAACGTCATATATGTGCATGGACTAAACTACCGGTTTTGTTGGTGAAAATAGTTTAAATGGCATATTAGAGACATTTATTACTAGGCAAACTTATTCCCACATAATCTCACAGTGCCCCACGTTTGGGGTATATTGAGATTCATATTTGAATTCCTTACGCCAACAGCTTTACACTATCCCTGTACTGACAAATGTTAAATACTGAATTTTATGGCTTTCACGTGCAATCGAATAATTTAGTGAAAATTGAATGAGAAAATAAAACTAATAGTTGAGAGAGAGAATCGAATTCGTAGCCACTTTGATTTCCGGTCTGTTACTAAACCAATCCTACTATCGATCTCCACTAATATAATTAGCGACTAATGGAGTGTGATAGTAGTTGGGAAATGCATGAAAATAGGAGAACTGAACTAAACTGTTATGAATTTAACGTAAGTATTACTAATTCCCATAATTCATAAAGAAGAGCCAGACAATGCGACATATTTTATTATTTGAATGGCAAAACAAAATGAAACATTACTAAGTATTAGAACAGGATTACAAATAGTATGTACATTGTACTTGTACTAATTGGAAGTAAATAAATATGTAAGTGGATGTGTTAGTTTGGTGTGTGTAGTGCAGTGTAATTGCAAAAATGAGAATGGAGCGACCTAGTAAAATCTCATCTCCTACATACTTAACACTATCCCATGCTAATATTAACAATCCACATGTCAGCATCCCCATCTTATTTCCCTCTTCATAATATCACATCACATAAGTGCAATAAATGTATACAGCATACATGATATTTTACCTAAATTACATTTTTGGACTAAATGCTATGTACTATAAACTACACTACATATACGATCAATAGTTTTGGACAAAACAAAGTGCTTGCTGCCCTACACATTTTCACAAAAGTTGCATTAGAAAATACAGTCCATAAAATCCCATTCATTCTTTCTTTTTTTCAATCTTTACCGAATAGCGAAAGTAGTATCCCGCGGGACACAGTATCCCAGATGACATACTAGTAGTATCCACCTTTGTCTTATTTTCCATTTTCTATGTAGTATCTCTTCCTAAAGGCGATTAATTATTCTGTATTGGCACAATACAGTATGTGAACGACAATGACGTTTGTCCGCAAGTGTGTCCGTGTGGGCTCTAACTTTTGAACGCGTCAATTATTTCAATTCTGTTTTCATAATTCGAAATAGGAGGTCAAAAGTACCGTGTTATGTAAAATTGGTGTTCTGGCCACGCCTACTTATTTTTAAATACAAACATATGGCAAGTGGGTAATTGTTTTAAAGGTGTTGGCACGACATGGAATCCAAATATGAATCTCAATTTTGTGAGATTTTGTGGGAATTACGTCAGGAACCACGTACACTACATTGTACACAATTGCTCGTGTCATAATTTGAGTTTTAGATTTCGTTTTATAGTTTGCGCTCAAGAATGCTCAGTATTTCAACTTTTTGAAATTATTTTCATATACTTACCTCAAAAAACTTCGAAAATTTGAAAAACAGAGTATTTTCGATTTTCACGAGATCTGTAGGAAAACTCAGTTACAGTACCCTGATGCATTTTGAAGACGAATTAGGGTGATCTAAAATTAGTTGCGCCCGATAAAAATCAGAATCTCTATGAAAATGGTACATTTTGGCCAAATTTGACATTATGTGACCTCTAATTTTGTAAAATCGAAATTTCCTCCGATATGACGGGCCTTTCTTAAGGCCACCAGTGTACCAAGTAATGTTTTCTGATATTTTAATGACCTCTGCAGAGGGTGATATCTCAGTAATAAATTCAAATACGTTTCCACTACTGTGCATTTAAGTCGTCGCCAGCGTAAATTGTAAACGGTTTTGTTTTGTTACCTTTCCCAAGTATCTAATCTACACCACACCACAATAGATCTTAATCTCCTTGAATGCATGCTTTTCTACAGTTTGTCCACGTATTTATCTTTTAATCGCATCACATCGTATAATCCGTAGCGGTATCGTAAATTCGTAATACAAAGTAAAGGAATAAGTCTTCCCTTCCCATTTCCTACAACATATTATTGTGTACACATGAAATACTTAAGTCTTCGTTACCTACCAAATACATTATAGAATTTACTATAACAGCTTACGTTTTGCGTACTTTACAAAGTACGTATAGTATGTACATGTGTCATAGGCAATAAGACATATCCGCGATAAGGCCAATTGCCCAGGCAAGAGCCGAATAATTTAATTAATAGCTTGCCGATTAGGCAATAGGACCCTGGAATGCATCATGCAACACATAAGAGATATCTCACTGTTTCATTTTACATACAAAGACGTGAAAGCAATAGTCGTAACGTATTATCAGCTTCTCATTAGAAATGAAACCATAAAATTAAATAATAATATAATTATAGAATCATATGTATCCAGTAGTACAATATTGTTGTAATATTCTACGTAACGTAATATTTATCAGTATGTAGTAGTAAATACAAAAAAATTACATATGTACGAATTCTACTGCTACTTCTAAAACAAACGGCCTTATCAAAGATTAAAATTATTACGTATAAAGTATCCATTACTACTATTCTCAATTTTGTTTGATTTTTAAATTTTTAGACTACATTCTCCAAACAATTGACTCCGTTCGTATTTATTTGAAATAAATATGACAATAATTATTTAGTACACGCAGTATGTATGTGTATGTCTTTGCATGTATACTTCGTACGTAAGGAATGGTTTAAGCGATATCTCTTATTGCCTATTACATTCCTGGGTCCTATTGCCTAGTAAGGTTAGTAAGGTATATCTCCTCTTGCGCGGGCAATAAGACCTTATCGCCCAATACCATCTATTATTGCCTACGAGACATATGTATTACATTTATTACAAGTTAAAATAGTTAACACACATATTAGTGTTGTAAAAAGACCTATTCTATAATATAGCACAAGTTAGGAATGGGAAGTCTCGCTCTGGACATTTTCTTTTTCTCGTTCCGACTCACATTCCATATTACTATTACTGTATATACCAATTTCATTGTTTATTAATATATCTTACTATGTCATGTCTCAAACGAAAATATAATTCTAAGTAATTCATTCAGGGGGATTACGGTACAATAGGATGAACATTGACACAGAATGATCTCTGCAATCCTTTACATACATACATCAGATCAGAAATCCTAAAACATTACATTACATCCTCGGTAATAGAGTAGGTATCACTGCAAGTGCAAATTATCTGAATCTAGAGGAATTTAAATATAATATACAGTCACAAGTAATGCATTAACATAAGCAATAATCTGAGTGAATTGTTAAGCAAGTGAATGTAATGCAGGTAAGAATAAAATAACAACAAAATGTGTTGAGGCTGTTTGTGCTCTGACTTCTTATCGCCAATAGCCATTTATCCATTTATACAAGTGAAGTGAATTGCATTTTACAAAGTTTTACATGTATACTATACATTCATAGCTACATAGACACACGTACACAAGATATTTAACTGTACACTTGCATTTGCATTATGTTATTGCTTATGTAGAAGGTATTTCTTTGAGAGAATTCCTCAATACTCTAATCTAGCCTAGTGAATAGCGTAAAGGAAGAGTAACGTAAGGAAGGCATCACATCACACACAACATTGTATTGTAAATGCATATACAGATAGAAGAGAACTTGAGAGAACAGGTATTCCCTATAAAACTCTTCCTTCATCACAGAATCATTCCTTTCCATCTCCAATTCACAGTTCACACGAACGAAAGCATTATTTGCTATCCTATTACATACACAACACACATACATACACTTTATATATATTTACTTGTACATTGTACACTATACTTAATACAGAAGAGCAACCAACAATAATTCTGGTCTGCCTTGACTATACTTTGCATTTGCAATGCATGGCCACTCCTAACTATACTGCATAGCTAAGTAGTAATCTCATCTCAAGCAATAAATTACTTTTCCTCACTCCCGTCACTTAGACTTCAACTCACTCTCGCAGTATTTTCTGTTCCTTCGAGTTGTTCCTTTTTGCATTGGAGAGAGTGAGACAAAATAAAATAAATCCATTCTCTCTCATGTTAAGAAAATCTTAGGTATAAAGTTTTATGTAACATCGCCCGGAATCTCCAGTCTGAAATTAGCTGTCATTGTAAAACGTGATAACGTGCTTGTGCGACTCCAAAATGTGGATTTTACAATTAACTTTGACTTAATGTGTAAATCCAAATTGAACAAAATGACAGTCACTAACTTTACCCTGACTTGACTATTTGTTTAGTATTTTTAGTTTACAAATCGCTACATGTCTACTTACTTACTAATACAATTAATTTCTTTCAGCTAGTATCTTCGTAATGTAATTTTACGATTATGTGTGTATTTAATTAGGCTGTGTTGTTTTTGTTGTGAAAATTGTGGAACTGAAAAGAGTAAATCGAATTAAGATCTAAAGAAAAAGACAAATATCAATCAAATCTGGATTGAGTGGTGGAAATCTTGCGAGAATTCTAACAAATTGAACAAAGAGTAGGGAATAGTCAAAACTCAATCATGTCAAGTGTCGTAGTGCCCTCGTCGATCATCCGAACGGGATCGGATCGTTCGGAAGCAAAAACGAGTGTGAGTGGGCAGAACGGGCCAGAAAAGACAATACCCATTAAGGCAATTGTGACGACTAACAGTTCTATACAGGGGAAAGACCCCCCTGGGAGCTCCCAGAGCAAAAAATATCAGAAACACCCAAGAAGCACTTTGCCTTCCAAATTGGCCATACCTGTTGGATTGGCACAGGTAAGATCAAATTTCTCCAAATCCAAAACTAAGTATTTCAATTTTCAACAATATAGAAGAATTTGATATAATGCAAATCTTGGAAATCAATCTCCCATGCGTTTTTTGCGATGTAATGCAATGCAACAAGTTTTTTCGAGTCGTTTACCGAGATGTTTTCTCGGTGTCAGTTTTTTGGGACTCAATGTGCGATTTTGAGATTCTCTATTCATTTATCAGTCCTGGAAAAGTAAAATAAACAAATCACTTAACACGAAAATCAAATTTAGAATCGTGAAACAACACAATAACAGTCCTATTTAATATTACTACTTGGTAATGTTATTCAAGTAAAAAATGGATCATAATAAGCTAAGATGATAAGAATCGATTACAATACCAGCAATACAGGTGCAAAAGTAAAGGAAAAACTTCTAATAAAATTAGTGTGCAAATGAAGCCCTTTTTAAGCCGCCCAAAAAAACTGTTCAAATTTTAGGTTCCCTATAACGGGTTTTCTCTTTATCCAAATTAGCAAGCCGCAGCCAGGCTCAGACTCTTTTACACTTACAAGCCAAATAGGGTCCTAAAATCAGTCCCATATATCGGGTTTCCCCCATATTGGGATCCCTTATAATCAGGCTATACCGTACGGTACAACATTAAAATAGAGTTTTAATTTGGAACAAACTCAGTTTCAGTATCAAAAGTGTCAATTGTTGAAAAATATTTAACAGTAAAAATGCTACTGTTTACCAACCTTTCAATCGGAAGGCAGTGTAGTGTACAATAAAAGTATAGTTAAAGGGAGCTTTTGTACATATAAAATGAATTGTACTAAAGAAATATATTATGAAGATTTCTGAAGAATTAAAGCTGAATTTAGAACTTTGGGATTTGAAACACAATATGTGTCGCAGACCCAGCCCTCTACCAGTCCCAGGGATCCCTGTCCCTGGGACTAGGTCTTATCTATCTTTTCTATCTTGTCACTTTTAAATTAATTAACCAAGCTATCGTTACAAACTATTAACCTGATTTGATTGAAAATTGTATCCTCTTTCACTGATACTGATATATCTTTAATGATGGACTTACCGGCTACGAATTTCATGTAATTTTACTTCAAAGCATTCAAAATGGTTTTTTTTCCGAAATACTCTTTCTTATCTGGTAAGTCTAACATGATATATAATAAATACATCGTTGCAAAGAGCAAAAAATTCTATATTGAATAAGAATAAATGGCTAGATTACTAGTTCTCCCAGTTAAAGAATCAAAAATCAGAAGATATGAGATACTGGATCCAATTCTCGAATATTTACCTACGATATTTGGGAATTTCCATTCCATACCAACCAACAATGATTAAAAGTTTTAATTCTTGGTATTCAAAAATATTCAATAAACTAACTAATATTCCTAATTTTTATTTCAGGTGTTCACGGGTATTTCGATGGTGGTCGTCGGGGCCTTCTCCCTAAAATACCAAAGTTACTTGTTCTTCTACAGCTCCGGATTATGGGCGGGAACTATTGCGGGTATCTGCGGCATCTTTGCTATCCTCTCCACAAAGAAGGGGATACGACTCCCGGAGATGTGCGGTGGCCCCAAATACCAAGTTCACACTTTTCTCGGGACGACGCTCCTGGCCATGTCCGCTTCTGTCTTGCTCTTTGTTCTAAGTACAAGTGGGCTTCTTCAAAGCACAATCAACCCTGTTGGAGTGGTAATACAAGAAATATTTTAAAGTATTATAAATATAATGGTTGAAATAGAATACCAATCTATTCTATATTAGGAATTCTGCGGGTTCATTACTAATTATAAAACGTATTTCTCAAGGCAAGGGAAGCCTTATTTCTGTTTATTTTGCGATGTATTTGTATAATAAATATTAGAAAATTCTACTTGAAATTCTTTTTGGCAGAAATCATTCTCAACTTTTCCTTATTTTATCGATGATGAACAATGTATCCCAATACAATATAGATCCACAGAGTTTGGGTAATTAATTGATATTTATACATTTACAAACGAAACTCTGAAAAATTTGTTCACAGGAAACATCAAAATATATTTTTACAACATTCGAATTTTTACATTGGCAAATGCTAAAGAAATTCATTTTAAGATTGGCTTGCTGTGGGCACTGTGACACATGGGAAGGGAAATTAATGTAAACTTCGTTGGATCACTCAGACCACAATGGAGTCCACTGTGGGCTGAGTGATCCGACGAGTCCATTGAATGAACCGATTCATTTAACAATTCTTACAAAAATTGTTCATTTAAAGCTGGTGGCACCTCACAATATATTTAAAACAGTTAATTTTGACTTGCATAACCGCTAAATAATGGTTTGAACTATTTAATTTTGTAAACAGTTTGAAACGAATCGGTCCATAATTGTGGACTGAGTGATCCGGCGAAGTTTACAATAATTTCCCATGTCTCACAGTACCCATACGAGCCAACCATAAAATATATTTACAAAAAAATTAGTAAAATTCTCTGCTATTTAGTATACAATTTTCCAAGAAATATTTAGAAATTCTAATTTGTTTTCATTTCAAAACAAAAAGTTTATAAAAATGTAATTTCTGTGGGAATAAGTACTCACATTCTGTCTAAACTTTGTTTGTGTGAGAAAGTGTGTTAGTTTTGCTCACTCTTATTTTGTATAACAGGAGATCGAGACTTTGAACAAAGATGACGAGACTTTTGAGAAGCGTCGATCTTCAGGGACGGCAATCAACGCGATCCTTCTGCTTCTCTCCCTCCTCCAAATCCTTTTGAGTTTCATGAGCTTAGGGATGTGCATTCGGGTAATTTGTGTCGCCCCCACCCGAAGATTCCTCTCCTCCGACATCCTCCGGGGCTCTGGGCGGGAGCACATGGAGAAGAAGCACAGACTCATGCACTGGCTGGGCTACCAAAGAATTCCGCTCCCCGCCCCTGCCTCCCCCTCCTCGCACACCATCAAGAAACACCCCCAGGGATCAGTCTCTCTATCTGAATACACTGCAGGGGCCCCCAATTTCATGACCGCCCTACGCATGGCCCGCCATGTGAATCGTCCGCCACCGCCTCCACCCACTTTGGTTCCAATTCACTACGGTGTTCATCCATTCCATCCGCCCCCGCATCTCATCCCCTATTTGGAGATGTTAAGCCCACGGGCTGTCGGCCCTCCTAATAACTACCCCATATTCTACCCCATAGCAGGCCAACCCCCAACGACAAATATGGGGATACCCTTAAGACGCTCGTTGACCCAATTAGTGAGCTCGGGCGGATCAGTGGCTTCAGCTCCTTCCTCCACATGCTCCGCCCACCACCACAGCAGGGGAATCAACAGCAAGCACCATCACACTAACAGACAGAGATGCAGTGGCTCCAGTCGCTCCAGTGAACCCGAACCAAGTGTCTGTTCTCGGGGAACAAGTGCTCCCCAGTCAATCGTGGGAAGTGATGCAGATTTGGGGACCCACAAGGAGGTGGAGCATCAAATCACGGAGGAGGAGCTTTCTCATTCTTACAGCGGATTGGACAGGGCCCTAGCGGAAGACTTCATCTCCAACTCTATGACCAAGTCCACCTCAGAAACAACGACAATGCAATAAATATTAATAAATTATTGTCTACAATGTAGTTTAATTATAATAATTAATTAGCAACCAATATAGCCTATAATTTCTTTGCAATTACAGCCGAAACTATATAGGCAAATTTTATTGAACTATACATATTCAATACACCGTATACCGTGGGACGTAGCCACAATATAAACATTGTCCACAAAAGGATCGCGCAATATTTTAGTAGTGTAGTAGTATACGCAAGGTGATTAACTATTGCCGATTCAAATTGAACGGAGATGAAAGTACAATGGAATTATGTATAACTTGATCGAGATTCTTCTGGAGAAATATTAAGACCAAAAACATTATACAGTTTTCCATTGTATATAATGTGTAGCTTTGCAATTTTGCACGATTTTGTACAATAATTAATTAGCCAAGCCAGTTCAATACTTACAAAATGGAAAATAATAAAATCTGGACAAGAAATGCAGAGGACAGATGCACACGGGTGATTTAAGTTGTATTAAAGTGTTATTAAAACTTAACGATATAAAACTATCATTTTTGTAAAGTAAGTTACATAGTTATAAATAGTTATGCTAAATCTTGTACTGTGCTCTTTGCCATAATTTACATTTGTACACGTTTAGTTTGTAGCTATTATAAAAGTACATCATGACTCATGACTTATTGTTCGTACAGTAAATAGTGTGTACATATTAAGAAACAGGTATGACGAATAGTTGACTACTAAATAAATACTTACATAAACTTTAGTCAAATAAAGATGAATGGAGAAATTCTATTTTTTGAGTTTTTGAAAACTGTTTTGAGTTAATTGATTTGACAAATTATTACAACATGGCAAATATTATAAGAATATAATGCATACACATTTATTCAATACATATGTATTTATTTTTAAATGCCAATGTCAGTTCAGTTGACCTTGCCAGTTAAGGAATAATAATAAAGTAGGCAGGTGCTGAAGGGTGAGTATTATAATTAATTGATCTAAGAGCTAATCACTTGGACTGACCCATATTTCTCTTCTTGCTGAAGATGTAAATATTCCAGTCCAAGTCCATTATTAAGTTGCGGAAGCTACTTTATACGATCAAGTTGCCTGGGCGTCTGTCTGTCCGTAAACACGACAACTTTTGAACAGATTCAGATAAACCGTTCCAACTCAGTATACGTCCTTTGTGGGACCAGAGGATGGCTACCTCCTATTATGGGGTCAATCGGTCAAGGGGTCACTGAGTTAAGGTCAATTTGAAACATTGTTCAAGTTACAGTATGCCGAATACATATGCATACAATACACTGTGCAGTGAGGTGCTGCCGTCAGCGGCCAGCACCCATGTCGTCAGCACCCAGCGCCCATGCCGTAGGCGCCGTGCCGTCAGCGCCCAACACCCATTTGTCACACCCTTGTACTGTATGTTGCATTTGCATACTTTGTCGTTCCTACGTCCCAATAAACCATGCCAATGTGTATCCAACTGTATCGGCAGTAAACTGACATGCGCAGTGGACATGAGCAGTGGACGAGTTTTGTTGACGAAAATAGTTTAAATGTCCTATTAGAGACATTTAGCACTAAATTCCCACATATGGGGTAAATTGATATTCATATTTGGATTCCTTATGCCAACACCTTTAAAATGATACCCCACTTGCCATTTGTTTGTATTTAAAAAATAATAAGTGGGCGTAGCCAGAATTTCATGGGGGTGTAGCCAATTTGGTCCAATTTTACATACCAAGATACTTTTGACCTCCCATTTCGAATTCTGAAAACAGAATTGACAAAAGTTGACGTGTTCGAAAGTTAGAGCGCACACGTCCTTACTTACATACTTACTGACAGACGTCATACGTCATAATGCAAACCCTTAGCGCCCATCGTGCCGATACAGAATAAATTGCGTTACATACTTTGTCGGAATATTCTAAGTCCCAGTAAATGTTTGCACTGACCCCCACCCCCGACCAAATGGGGGTGGGAGATTGACATCTGGGTCGTCATAGTCATGACTGATACATATTCGATGATACATTTGGGGATCCTCACTAAATATTTCGAGATATGAGGGCGTAGCAGAAAGGCCAAAACGAACCCTTATCCCGACCGCAACCGAGTCATGTTGATGAGGGATGGGTGGGAAGGTAGGCATAAGTACATTGTATATCCCTACACATTTCAATAATTTGTAAAGGGGGCAGGGTACGGGGTCATCTCATCCCGCAAATCCAGGGCCTTCAATTAGAGCAAGTATGGCGGACATCGTTTAACAAGTGCGGGAAATTCATCTTTTGAAGGCATGAGATCAAGTTATTTATTGTATGCACAATAAATAACTTGATTCTTTTAATAGTTTTTAGATTGCCTCCCACTTATGCTACACCTCTTGCTGTATTTGGGTCCGTTGATAAAATATTGATCATCGGTTATTTCCTTAAAAAATATTTTGGCGGCGGTTGGCCGTTGCGGCGGACTACCCGCGTCCTATCTTCTAACGATAGTGGTATCGCACTACACTAAATACTGTCTGTGCTTGTGTAGCTTGTATAGTAGTTTTGGTGTAGCAGCAGGTAAAATGTGAAACCCTTTATACACCAACTTTTGTTATTGTTACGGATGCGTGTGTGTGTGTAGCGTTTAGTCGTTTAGGTATTCGTTCATTCTTTGGCAGTTGAGTTGGTTGAGTTGTGTTGTTGTGTATTGTGTTGTGTGTGCAGTGCGTGTGCAATGCATAATATTCATTAAAGCTGGCTTTGCTTGCATTCCACTTTTATTTGGTTGGATTGTTGCTGGGCTGGGCGTGTCAAAACAGACGTTAACGTTGCCAATTACTCCTATGATCTGGGGTAACCACCTTAGTTATTTATTTGTCTGAAACAATTTCTCATTTTCTTTTATTATTTTCTTAATTCTATAATTTACCTGTTTTTCTTAGATCCGCGAAACCAAAACCGGGAATAAGGGATTTATTGTCTTTTTGTCTTTATTTGTTGTCAATTGTAAGAGGAGCAGGAGAATATCCTTGTTTGTAATCAGTCTTATTATTGATTATATGGTACCCTCCACTACCCACCATTGGCCATTGATATTATTGTATGATGTAGCCGATATTGTCAGACAATGTGAAATGAAGATAAAAATTTTGTTGGTTCCCACCAGGCCAGAAAATTGAAACTTCATTTTCAGCGACTGTAAAAGCAAGTTGGTGTCGGGATAAGGGTACAAAAAACTAGAACGAAAAAAATCTTATTTCTTTCAATATTTGTGAATTTTCTGCATATTGGCAGAAAAATAATAAAAATGAAGAGAGCACCCAGTATAGGAACTCCGTCGATTTACTCGCACACGACGACAAGATCAACAGGTTTAAGATCTTCAAGATCAGTGAAATCTCTAGCAATACCTTGGTACAAGAGACCCATCATACAAAGTGTTTATGGTTTCGATGTTCAAAGACTCTCATTCATGACATCCATATATTCTGTGGTAAGCAAGCATTTTCAGAATATAATTAATTTAGATTTTAAAATACGACAAGAATATAAGAAAACTGAGTGAGATTCGAAGTTCAAAATAAAATGTTTACTTTTTGGTTACAGTGTCTTAGTTTGTTCACGATTGGGACCTCTTGCTTTGATCTCTACTGTTTAAGTGAAGCGACTCCGGGAAGTACACATTACGGATACTACATTATCTCTTTTGATTTTGTATATGTTGGAAATAAGCATGGTAAGCAGTAAGCATTATTTTAGCGTTTGGCCCTAAAAATTCCCAGATTTATCAATAATATCCGATACCCCCAAACTGTTAAGTGGCTTTACAAAATTACCCATTTTAGTAAAATTAAAGCTCTATTTATCTTGTCTTCTGGATTTAGGAGTATCAGTCTCCAAAGCAAACAAAGAAATCAAGTGTTGTAGCGTCCTCATCTTTAAAATATTGATGTTTTAATTCTACGTATTCATTGTACATTTTCATTATTTTCACTAATTTTTGCAAATGTATTTTTATTATTCTCTTTCCGTCTTCCTATTGAGGGAATTTCCCCTGCAGGCCATTTCCCCATTTTTCTTCCTCTTTCATTCTTTAACTGAAATTCGGCGCTAAGTTCAGAGTTTCTGTTTTTGCTCCAGGTTTGCAATGTTTTTCCAGAAGGATCAGGATCAATAGATTAAAAATTGAATTGTAAATTAGTTTTTAAAAATAATTATGAATAATTAATTTAAAAATACTGAGTAGTACTACAACTTACTGTAGAATATTTTACCGGTTAACTATTTAACTAACCAGTTGGTGTGTTTTCCTTCCAGTTCGGAATATTTTAATAACAATGGCGCTGTTCTCATTACTTGGGGCCGTTGCCTTATTAGTTACAAGCTTGATTTTGGTGCAAGCCCTGCGAAAAGTAAGTTATTTGCTCTAGATTTTTTAAACCAGTTTCTTAATATAATTAATATTAAAAACGTTTTTAACTAATGCGTAATATTTTGTGATTTACAGGAATATGAAAAGAAAATGATCCCGTGGTTAGTGTGTATGTTGGGATTTGCGGTATGGCGTACTTTTGCATTCATTTTTGCAGCCGTGGTCAACGATCTAATTTTTGCGTACAATGTCCTCATGTGTCTCTTCTGGATTGTTTTCACTGTTGTCAATTTCTTTGGATGGGCCACCGTCTATTCGCTATTTCTAGAGTTGGCCGATCTCACAAAACTAGAAGATCTTGCACATCTCAGGGTATCTGAAATAAGCAATAAATCACTACTTTGTACTGCAGTTCATTCTTTCCACTATTTCTGGTTAAAGTAGGGATGTGTTGCAGTTGAGGTCGAGGTTGAGGAGGTAGAAGGTTGAGGAGAGGTTTAGTTAGTTGAGGAGATAATACATAGAATAGGAATATACTGCACACTTATACCTCCTGCAGTCATATTGCCACTGTTATTTTCGGCACCGAACCCAAAAGACTCGGAATTGTAATTGTAATTCAGCTTTATTCATAAATGCCAAATTACATATTCACTGCTAAAATCTTTAAAACTGCAGTTTATTTAGCTGAATTACAAAGCATGAATAAACTATTCTCATTGGTATTTATTATTTATGTCTTAAAGGACATTCCGTTTTTGCTTATTCAGTTACTTTTTGCATGCAAACAAAACAGACTCTCAAGGCTACGTATATAGGGAAATTGCTTTATTTATAGAAATACTTAATTATTATATACTGTAAGGAATGAACTGCATATCGAATTCAATATGTTGTAAACCTTTACTTTAGTCCATAGAATCTTAATTTTTTTTCCACTTGTAGATGGGGACGATGACATCATTGGCCACGCAATCGATGGCTGGATCAAGACCGACGACACCCCACAGCACAACTTCGACCGTCCCCCTTCCATAAACAAGAACAAGTATTAATACCTAACCCTAACCAACCAGGCCAACCTGAGTATCTATTTGTCTTACTAATCTCGTTATCTCAAAAAGCAGGGTGCCAGATTGCAAGTCAGAAAATATATCTTTCTTATTTCCTCAAAATAACTGCCCACAATTGAATAAAACCCTCTCGTTCAGCTAAATAGACTTTAATCTCACATGTTTGTGAAGTTCTGCAATTTCCATGAAATGATATACTAACAAGGACTATTTTATATTAAATACAGACGACAGCAACATAATGCTTAACATATTTGGGAAACTAAAGTTAACAAGCGCAACTTCTAACTTCTTATAAAAGGGAAAGAGAATGACAACAAGTACAACCAAATAACGAATTCCGTCCTTCCTGTGCTATCAAATAGAAATAACGCTGCAATCTACAAAGTTAGTTAATATTTATATATCGTTAGATGGGAAAAGCTTTATTATAGAAAAGCTTGGATTTTTAATTATGTTATATTAGTTATATGCTATTAGGTAAATAATATATGGTATGGTAAGATATCTAAGAAAACGTCTACGACCTACGATTTTAAGATCTTTATGTATTAATTTAGGATTTATTAAAATGAAAAGACATTAGCTAATTTTACTCTTATTATTGCAGTTAAGAATTATATCTTGACATAAAGTTCAATTAAATATCAGTATTGTTGATCTGTTTTAACATTTTGATCTGGTAGAAATATTTGTTTGGTTGGTACATACAGTATATGGTAAAGTAAAACTATATAGGTATATTTAGTAAATTTGAATTATAATACAATATGATCTGCTCTCTTCTTTTAAGTGTTTTTTGGTTTTTGTTGGGAATTTAGCACAAAGCACGCATTTCGCCCGAACATTATGTAATCATTACGGGCTTTTCTATGGGAATTTAGCTTCTTGTAACTTATATAATTATTACTTAATTAATGCTGTTTATAGTTTAAATACAGGAGTGTGTACAAAGAGTTAAAGACCAATTTATTTAAGCAGCTAATGAATATTATATTTATTCCAAAATATAATTAAAATGTTTATTTTTTACTGTTTTTGATTTTGTGTAATTATAAGTAATTCTGCATTAGGTAGTAATGCAAGATACGTACTTCTAATGCTAAATTAAGTCTATCAAATCCCTATGTAAACGGCCAAATAAATTGCACAATTAATTAGTTTAATAAATTAAGTTTTTGCTGTCTTACGAGCATAATTTACAATTATTACAATGGTAATAAGCAAGAGAAAGCAATTCGTCCATTTTTAATGTCAAAATTCATTCAGCAGCTTGGATTTTTAGGCAATCTTGTATTATGTGGTATTTGTAATTTGTACGGGGTTGTAATATTTGAACGACAAAATAGTTAAGCATAAGTTAAGCAGAGTTAGTATGCAATTGTGCAAATAAATGTGTGTGCATGTAAGGTGAAAATCTTAAAGAACCCTAATTCCACATAAATATGACTACTATATCGAAAAAGTTGGTTTACAGAGCATAATCATTTTAATCACGTGCTCTTGTATTGTTGTACAATATTGTATGTCGTAAGTCGTTAGTCGTACTGGAAAATGATTGTGGACTTCAACAAGACATTATTTCTATAAAGTAAAGAATTCGAATGAGCTTTTGTGTACTTATTTTATTTTGTATGTAATCAATATTTTTCTCAATTCAGAAGTGTTTCTTCTGGAAAATGAGCGATTCTTTACCCTACGCATTTTGTTCATACTAACTTTTCTCCTCGACTTAATCTGCAGTATTCTAATATTGGAGTGCCAATGCCATAGTGGAGTTATATTTTCCTTTTATAGTCGCAACAGATCGTTGTAAATACCTAATTAACCATTTTGGCAATGGGAGACACCATTGAAAAACAAATCGGCCCCAGCCCCTCGGAGTTATGACAGTTTTTTGAAATTGCAACATGAGGGATGCTAGGAAAGTGCTCAGGACGCTGCCAGATATATTCGGGTGAAAGTTCGGACACTTTCCCTTAGTTACCCATTTAAAATATTTTTTGCCTTCATTTTGAAAGCCTTTGACCCAGTGACGTCACTGCGAGTCAATTTTCGTCTGCATTTTGATAGCTCTGCTGGCAACCAAAATTGAATTTTTGATGGGAAGTGTCCACACATTAAAAAAGTATTATTACACTGCACTGCATATACATATTTAGCTAAATAGCTATGTGCAATATCCATAAGTAGTCCAGCTCTGGGGAGTCACGTGTAGTATCTGATAAGGCCAACCAAATCTGAGTTGTGCAATATAAAAATGTAAGTAAACGTAGTACAATATACAAATGCATGACCAACAACATAACAGAGTAGTATTCTCTCTGTACTCTGCAGCTGTACCATATAAAAAGAAAAACTGGAGCAAAATTGAAAGTTATTCTACTGCTGATTGCTGATGTCTGCCTAACTTCTAAATATTCTAATTAAACTCATTTTGTTATTCATTATTTGCCTTGCCGGCTGTTTGTCTACTAATCTTAATCTGGTCTGTCTAGTCCGGGATAATCTGACAATCTGGAGGAGGGCCGCACAATTATTATTTGATAAAGGTAGACTTGATTTTTCATTTTTAACATTTAAATTAAATCAACGTGTATCAATTACCAATGCAATGTTGATAACGAGAATAAATCGTATAATGATACACAGACTTCAGTATCAGAGATGGGCGCGGCCCACCGGCCCGGCCCGGCCCGTGGCCCGGTCCGGCCCGGCCCAGGCCTTGGGCCGGGACG
>JAQFYC010000963.1:0-42447 GCA_034694165.1 Tomocerus mixtus | reverse complement strand
ATAAATAAGCACTTATCGATTACTTACAAGAAATCCTATTTATTTTCAAAGAAAGTAATATGCGGAAAAAACTGAAGGAGAACGAGTGACACGAGGAAGGAAGGAATCGCATCAATGCAATTCTTTTTAGCTGAGCCATCAAAAAGAAAGGAATGTGCTGGGTATATAAAGATGCAATGTAATGTGAAGTGTGAGGTTCGTTGGGAGGAAGACGATGAGTCTAATCTGCCGTCGTACTAATGCATATTTGCATTATCGATATTTCTTATGCGTATAAGTATACGAGAACTATAGTATTGTAGTAGATGGATATAGTCAAGTAAGTACATAACTTTCAATCCTTTTGAATGGCATCTACTTAATTCCGAATCAGGTGTCAACGACATGAACGGCGATGACGCGACGACAACGACAGCCGTGCGTTAACGTCTTCACTCTCGATCTGACATTGTATTGCAATTGCGTTACATAAAATTTAATACGCACATGTCTTGTGCTATAATATTACAAGCATTACACTACAATGTTACAATTTTTTCACATTTTCCAGTAAAAGGTTTTCATAATTTTAAGTTTTCAAACGCATTTCTTTAAAAATATGAAAATGTATGTTCTGTGTACTCATTTTATATAAGTACAAGTAGATATGTATGTAGTTAGGTACTGATATTGAAATACATGTATTTATTATGAATGCCTGATATTTGCCAATATGTATTACAGTGAGAAGAATATCGACTGGAACAAAATTGTCAAATTGAAGACATTATTTTTTGGCTGTTGCTATTCCTCGAGTCACTATTTCTTTACATGTATTTAGTCCTCTTGACGATATCTTCCTTATGTATTCCATGCAATACAACATGCATTTGAAATAAAGATTAAAAAACTGTCAATCAAATGATGAAACTCCTCTATAATGTTCTACTGCCGCCTGTCCTTGAGTTAATGTATAGTAGTTTCATCGCATGAAGCAATTTTTTATGTACGTACTATAAGAACAACACACATGATTCAACATTGCTTATGGTTTAAAGGTATATACCGAACTTTTCCAAAACTTTCGTATAAAATGAAATAAATAGGAGGATATGCGTTTTGTATTAATAATAAAATTATTGAACGTTTGCTTATAGTTTGAAATTATTTAATTTTCTGTGTTCTCGTCTCTATTGGAGAAATATCACAATTATCTTTAATTACTCACTAACTAAGTTTATATGGACAAAATCAATTCCATATTGTGTGTATAGATAAATAAAATGTATAAAAATGTAGATTAGGGAGTAAAAATGGAAAAGTAAGTTATACACAAGCGGTGTATACTACATTGGATTGGTTAGAATGAGTTTCAGCACTCTGTCAATGAAATTGGATCCGCCTGGATCAAGTGTGAGAGAATAATGAAGACGTGAAAAAGATTGAGGTTGTAAAAGTCTATTGAGGGATAAAAGTGTTCCGAGAAACTATTCTTTCTTCAATTCTTTCTTTTTCTATGCATGCGTATCAACTGAGTGAGTGAGTGAGTGAGGAAGCGAGGAAACATATGAACATGAACTTATGTATGTTACTATACTATTTATACGTCGCTAGATATACAATATACTTACATACTGTATATGAGGTAGACTCAACCACAGATATCCTTTCTCTGCTTTAGCTAACTATGCAAGTGTCCCAAATCTACTTTATCCTTTTTTGCCAAGTTTCCTTTATCTTTTCGGCCATTGTAGTCCACAGAAGCCAGAAAGACTCTCCTTAATACTTCACCTAGTTTAAATTCACAATTTTATTTAAAAAAAGTAGTTAAAACTTAATTTCCAGTTTCTATCTACTCGTAAAATTGATTACGGTATGCTAACTGCGTTTAAATGAAGATTTTCCCTTGTTTACAATTAAAAGATGAGTTTAGCTCTGTTGTGACGTTGTGGCCTGGTTTGGCTTTGCATTTGCACACAGGAAGAATAAAGCGAGTATTTTATTTTTGAAGATCCTTTTCTATTTCTATATATTAAGCTCATAATGTCATCCTCTCTACTTTCTCTAACTCCCACTGACTATTGACTCGCTTAAAGAAATGTATGTCTAGTGTAGTGTATGAGGGTGCTTATACTTTTTTTCTCTATTTCCTTCACGCGCTATGGATTTAGCCTTGAACACTAACAGCAAAACTACAAAATACAATAGACTAGAAAGCTAGATTGGAATTGTGTTCTTTGAATGAAAATGAGATAGCTGCTATGTTACATACAACTGGCATGGCAGCGCTTTATGTAGAGTGGATATAAATACAACAATTTCATTTTCAATACTTTTACTCACAGCCGATACAATTGTTCTCGTTCTTAAAAGTATGTTAATATTATATAAAGCTTAAACACCAAATAATTAACTTACTGATATACGTAAATACTGTATTGCGTTCTAAATTCAGATTCTGTATTGCAATTTCTCCTTTATTATAGTTATGGCAAAATTAAATATTTTACCCCAAAGTGTAATTCACCTTTTATATAGCAAAAGCGCTTTTGGTAATATTCGAATGAACGAACATGAATGGAAAAATATAAAATCGTTACGCAAATGAAATTCTAAGTAAGTTAGCTTTACGTACGTAAGCCAACACTTATATGTAAGGAATTCTCCTTCCGGACAATATAGTCATGTTTACGTATCATTGGGAAATCAAGATGTTTTAATGAATGGCTAAGGTATAGTATTTCATGGTGATGAGAAGAGAAGAAAAACTTTTCATTTAGTAAATTGTTTTTATCTGTAATTAAAACATTGAACAAACTTTTTAGCCTTGAGCTTTATGTTAGTATATCTCGGTATGTGCTGTACATAGGCATTATAGTATTTCCTTGGTTGCATATCAGAAATTAGAGTAAGCCTGTAAGAATAGAATTTAAAAGATTTCACTATGAATGAAAGTCTTCAAATGAGTTTTTTAATTTAGGGCCATCATTCAAAGTTTACATTGTGAAGAGGATTCTTAAGTCCTATCTGTATTATAAGTAATATTAAACTACGTAGGTGTATAAACAAGTATATCTTTAGTATAGAGTAGAGCCATAGGCAAATATGTATGCTATGTAAACGATAAGTCTTAAGGAATGTTTTCTCATCTCCCTTTCCTTGTGATTGTGAATCTTGTGAGTGAGTGGTTTCACTTACGTCCTGAGAGTAACTTGGACTTTTCTTAATGTCTTATGCAGCAGTCAAGTCTATGTATATATTATGTATGCTGCTAATACTAGTATACTAAAACATTCTCCTCAAGAAATTTCCTTCCTTATATAAGTAATACCTACATAACATTATCTTCATCTCGGACTTACAGATACGTCCTATTTTACTGTCAACAACTATATCATTTCACTAGATGTCAACAGAAATCTCTTCTATTTTCAGTGCTTATAGCTAAAAAGACTTTGCATGTCAAGCTTCAACTCCTATAATTTTTATCAAAAATTCTCCATTTGTTTAAACAGAGGGGAAAGTTTTGCTTTCATCATCGAAAATAGATTTTATACACAAAGTACAAACATTACCCGCATATTTACACTTACCTTCAGCATTCATGTATCTAATTGTAAGTTATATAGGACCGGTGTCTTATTATTCTCGTAATGATTCCAGTTTCAATTGAATAACTTAAAAATCAGTGAGCAAAAGCCCAACAAACATAAAACCAGCGAAGTTGGTTCTTTGTGTCATTAAAGTGGAATAAATTCTTTTAATGTAGAATGTACAGATAGAGAGGAACATAGTACTTTGTATTTTACTAGTGTATATGTAGGTATAGGGTAAATTATTCTTTCTTTTGCATTCAGATTCAGATATACAAATAGTAATCAACAAACTAGCATTGATACAGTACACAGTAGAGTACAATCCTCTTCTACTTACAAAGACTGAATTGGATTCCAATAAAAATTCAAACGAAGTTTTCCAAGTGAAAGGAAGAGAAAGTCGAGTCAAGTCAAGAACGATGTGTTTGTCAAAATAATGGTGCAATTATCCAGAATGTTTCTTTGACTAGACAAAGGTTGCTAAAAACGTCATTAGCTACTCACTCTCTCTCACTGTAGCCTGTAGCCGAAGTGTAAAGGGCAAGGGAAAGTCTGGAAATTCTGTAAACAGAAAGTCATTGTCTAGTCTAGCGTGTAGAGTGAAAGTGAAGCAAAGGCAGCGGCAGCAGTAGTACTAATAAAAAACAATAGAATGGGATCTTCTAATATCAATAACATAACAAACTTAGGTACCTATCCTGTACATATGCACATTACATTTAGGTAACATTCATTCCCTTGAAAAGCTAGCCAAATAAGAAGGAGACGGAAGAAACAATGAAAGTTCGTCTCCGCTGTTACTGTGAGTGTAGAACATACAATAGAAGAAGGAAGAGGCATTCGTCTATGTGAGTTAGCAAAGTTAATACAAGCCAAGTGGAAGTAAGAGGATCCTTTTCCCCATCTCGCTTTTCTTTCCTAGACTCATCGTCTACACAGGGAAACGTTGTAGGCATAAGGTTCTAGGCTCCTGTTAATAGGACAACAAACTACTATACCTACAAGGAACTCGGGACACAGGCCAGGCCGTACAAAAGTATTGGGGAAGCTACATGTTTTACCATACTATCTGTATTATACTTTTAGAAATTATATCACTGCTACAGATATATGTATGTATGTATACTTTTTTTACTTTCTCCAGGATATTTTCTATATTTTTCCTATAGAGAAAGGTATTGCAACTTAAAAGTGTTATGGGATACCTTACGCTTCCATTTTTAGGTAGTTATGTTGTTAGCAAGCATCAGTAGATATTTGTATGTGTACTTTGTAGTTGTGTTGTGTATTGGATTAAGTTGAGCTACAAAACATAGCTCACCGTTCGTTGTATGTGTTTTTGTCGTTGTTCCCTTTCTGAGTGTGTTAGTAGTACTTTCTCCTCTTTCTCCTTAACTTACGTACTCAACTCTGTGCAATGTGCCTATTTACTTTAGAAAATAGTAATGCAAGTCAGGCCATGCCATGCCATACCATGCCACGTTAACTTATATTTTTGTTTATATGTATTAGTATATGAATACTATGCACTTTTTACTTATATAGGTACATCCTTCATATACGTATACTTAGTATATTTAAGTGTGTGTCTCTTTTTTATGCTCTTTTTTAGTTTCTTAGAAAATATACACAAGTATACCTATCAAATGTAGAATGTACAATATGAGTCACCTTGTCTACCTACGTGAATGCACTACTGTACTGACAAACAAGCTAACATTTCCTTAACACAGAGATACAAGACACAAGATACAACTTTCGTGTCTCGCTATTATTATTATTATTATTACTCATACACACATAAGCAGGAAGTTTATATTTCATATACGTAGATACTAGATGTACAAATACCGTATAGTACATAGATATATGGTTATTATCAGTGTAGATGCTACTCCCGGAGTTTTATTCTTTCTAAGTGTCTCGTTAAGAAAGAGCCAATGAGCTGTAGGCCTTCCGCGTCAAGACATGCATTATTAAATGGCACTTCACAAACTACACTACAGACAGCACGGAGCACAAACACAACTATCTGTACAACTTCTCTCATAACATTATAATGTATGTAGCTATATTTATCTTATCTACCTACTACCTACCTACCTATTGTGCCGTAAGCATGTACCATAGGTGCCTTGTCTTACCTATCTATGGAAAACACCATTTGTTGTTCCCAAATTCCTGAAACAAGTAACAATGTAATACAAAGAAGAGATAATATATTTAGCTATAGATGTTTTACAAAGTTTCTTAGCTTATACGGAGCTATACTCGAATTTCGTGTAGAAAAAACGTAGAGTAGATGACATGATATCGAATAATAAACATAAAGTGAAAGGAATATTGATATAAGGATAAAGCTTAGATAAAAATAACTGTGACGATTATTAATATACAAAAATACATAGAGAGGTAGGTGCTTTCTGTATAGAAAAAGAGTATTTGCCCATTTTCTAAAGAAATATTTTACTACATACGTCAATGTGTATGTACAGTTTTTTATTAGGTTTCTTTGTGTTTTCACGTGCTGTAAATAGATATTCCTTTCACTTTGTATTTTGTATGGAGGCGAGAAATAAGTAGCTACCCAAATATATGTAGCCGTAGAGTTTTTCTTTCTGTCGGGGTATCCTATCGTGTCATTTGCTCCTTATGGTTTAGAGCATCTGTTCTCATTTCATCTCGTTAGGAGTATTTTCCATCCTTGTCTTGTCTCCCCATCTCCTTTTACCTTTTTCGGCGAATTTCGCTCCAGGAATGAAAGGACAAGTAGCTGAAAGGAGACGGAGCCTATAGAAAACTAGTTCTCTCTCGCTAAGAACAAGAGAAAGCTAGTAAGGTAGCACATTTACCACCCTATAGGTACACTACACACTATACAACTTACAACACACAAGTGGGATAATAGAGTTCAGTTCAGAGCGGCTGACAAATATCTGCGAATTTTCTCACCTGCATAGAGTCTCGACCCTGCATGGAGTTCCTCCTTCCATCTATTATTGCATTCAAAGTTTCAAAGTAGACTTATGCAGAATACAGAGAAAGTCAAAGCTCTAAGTACGTAAGGAGGGAAAGTTGGTCAGAAAAGATATTACCAAGTAGTTCTAGTTACTCATATTGTTCAAAACTGCAGTATTAAATAAAAGAACAGATGCTTTCCATTAGCACACTTTTCCCACTCACGATTAAATGGCTTTCGACTTGAATGCTCAATGCCGCACTACTAACTTATACTTTTATACAACAGGATTTATTACACTTAGGTAAGTAGCTATAGTAGAGATCGACATTCTCACATTCCTTTAGAATGGTTCAACCAAAATAGAATACTAATATTTAGTGTAACAAAAATTGTGTGTCAACGTATTTGTGTATAAGAAATTAATATTTGCAAACAACTTTAGATACAAGTGTATGATGAACGAGATCCGGATTAATTATATATAAGACTAGATATAATCATAAATTATTATAAATGTGTATCTGTTAGTAATCGAAGAATGAAAATATTTATAAGCTAGCACAATTTTATTTACCGCGATATTGTGGTTATTAATTAATTTACCTAAATATGTGATTCTGTTTTTATTTCGCTGCTACATTTCATAAATCTCCAAATAATTTTACACACCTTGACTTTACTACCCTTAATATTATTTATCATTGATATTTTATTATTTTACTGAAATTAAAGTCAGATTATGTGATTCCATCTAATTTTCGCGTAACTTGGCGTGATCATTAACGAGCTACTGGTTTTGTATTGGTTAAATTAGTTCTTGTGATATTTCCATTTCTGAAATATCAATGTGAATAAAGTATATGTAGAGTATGGATAAGACTTGAGTTACATAATTTTAAGTATATTATTTTATTTACTATGCGTATAAGGAATTGGAAACTATAAGTCAATTGGAATGAAAGGAAGGGGAAGGAAGGAAGGAGCTGGATAGAATAGAAGTGAAGCAGGAGTCCGTCGTCTCACTTACTTACTTACTTTACTTAGTTACATTACAGTATCTTTTTCATTGATCTTGCGTTTCTTTTGTAAGTGTAAAGAGGGAAATGCCCTGTAGAGTTTACTTTACTAAACTAGGGCACAGAACAGATATAACATATAAGGTTATGTAGTAACTTTGTGTTCATGGTATATGGATTTATAAATGAGTCTCCATATCTAACAAATAGTTTGCTCCTTATATTACTAACATATCAGTACTCAGTACTAGTTCCTTTCTATAGAGTAAATTAGTCCTTGTCCATAATATGTAGTATTATCTCTAGTATATTTTGTATAATGGGAATGAATGCCTCTAGACAAGATTACGTACGACCAAGACTAAGCTAGGTAGGTAAATAACTAAAAATAAGTTAGCTTTGCTTATCGTTAAAGGAGGATTCGGATATTGAGGAGTGTGTGTCAGTAGGTATAAGAAGAGTTTGAAACTAGACTAACTAACTCTATTCAATCTTTTGTGGGATGGAACTATAGACGTAAGAATTGCTCCCTGACTGCATCCAAAATACGGATGGCTGCGTCTCAGTTAAATTGAACTCGAGCTACTATGTGTACTTATAAATCTACTTTACTAACCTACATACTTTATACAAATGTAAAATGTGCAATGTACATCTACATTATATTTACACGTATATGCTGCAGGAAAATTTGTGCATTGTGGACACGTCAAAAGGCATAAAGGCATTTTAGATCAATTAAAATTTTCAAAATTGCAACCAAATATTTTTGATACTTACAATTCGCACGTGCTAAAACAGTAGGGATCATTTCCACCATAATTTGACCAAATACATAGTATTTTCCGCTTAAACTTAACCATACGGTAATTTCCACTTACCTTGTAACCTCAGGGTATTTTTCATCTACACACTATTTCTGGAGCACTCTATCTGTATTTAAATAATTGAAAGCTCCATCTAAACTTAGATATTGTTTTCCAGCTAACTTTAATTTTTATATAATTTTCTATTGCCTACAGCAATGCTGAAATTGGTTATCAAAGAATACAATTTTTAATCTAATTTACTATATATATAAGTTTTTTTCCCACAAACAATCTAATAAATCTAATTAGATCTAATAATAATCAATCAGAATTTTTTACTTATTGGCACTTAAATTCCAAAATGTATATTTAGATGGTGTTTCCACCTTGAATATTCTTAAACATAGAAAAATGCATAATAAACCTAGAAGAAACTAATTTACCTGCCACATATGCATGTAATGTGTATATAAGCTAACGATTTATATGGAGGTGTTAAGTAAACTCGGTATAGTTAGAGTTGTATGCAAGTGAGTACATAAAGGATAGCTAATGTAATGAGATGAGCTCCTTTCGTCAACTTTCTCCACCGAATGCGATTTGTCTTACGGTGAGCTAAGGTCACGTCACATGATGCCATGCCATGCCAAACTAAACGAAACCATGCCACCCAAGACCCGAAGAAACGTAGAATGTAGAATGTAGAGTACACTCACATCAGCACAATCTGCTCTCATCTTCTTAAACAGACAGAGTGACACTTGCATGCTATTTTGAAATTTTGATGGTCATCCTTCCTATCCCGTTCGGATAAAGTTGCCACATACTAACATAAGGGTAACTTTCCTTATGGCACCCTTGGTTCCTGGCTAATTTGTAACTAAGGCAAAAAATGCTCGAGGGAAACTAAGCTGCTCCATGTGTTTCCTTTCACGTCCTCCTCTTTATCCTTTCTCTATATAAATAGTAATCCCTAAGAAAGCAGGATAAATGTGTTACTTACAAATATACTACTATTAAGTAATAGAGTATTGAATCCTATAAGATTTTCTTGCTATCAGTACTATCAATAAATAGTTTTCTCCATCTCAATCCAACTATCATCTCGTTAACGTCGCAGTTTCGCATGCTAAGAAACTTTAGTTATTGCTCTACTTTATTAGTAATAGTAATGATGAGTTGTGACATGATATAATAAAAATTTCTATCATATCATATCTATAAGTTATCATATTGATATATTTAAGATCAAAATTTCGGGGAGGATAATAATGTGCGTATGCATTATTATTTTCGTTCTACGCAATGCGTTATGTATTTAATAGTTACTTACAGTTATACTATACCTACTACTTACGTAATACCTACAAATACAAATATGTATTCCTACAAGGGAAAAAGAACGTTAGTGAAATAGAAATTCAAACAGAGATGAGAAATTCCAGTACGTGTGTACACTCTGAACGTAAACACGTGTAAATATTTTTTCTCTGCCTTGCATTGCATTGCTGCTAGATTTCCAGATAGAAAATTGCTTCACAATCTCAGTGAGTTGCTTTGCCTCAGGACCAGTACTGAAAGCCAATATCAAGCTGAGAGATACTTTTGGCCAGAATTCAAGCGATAACTGTCTTCGTGGATATCTGCACTTGAATTTCCTTTTAGCAGAAGCATGACATATTTAGTTTGGGGGCGATGGAATATTTTACCTAACTAAAATACATACACGCACAACACTACTTATACTATAGTAGAACTAGGTACAGTACATTCATGTACATACATGTGAATCAGTAATATATACACTTATAAATAAAATAGCCATCGGTACAAGAAGTAAAGGATGACTTTCACTTTAACGTGCAAATATCATGATGTGGGTATTTCCTGTGCAGCAGCTAGCTATCTGTCTCCAATATTCTGTGTTTGAAGAACATTGAACAGCAGAATGGGATAAACAGATATCGAATGCATGAACATGAAATGCAGCATAAATAAAGCTGGAGGCGGGCTAAAGTTGAAAGGCTAATGTTACGCTGTAGCAAATAAATTCGGGGTATACTGTTGTTTAAACACTGTACATATTACTGTATTGTACATATAGGTAGGTACTGTCAGTTTCAAAAATTACATAGATATCTACTTTACGCAACTATGTCTGTTTAATGCTTACTAATTAAATATGTAGGGATAGCTTACGTCCTTAGAATAATTTAGTACTGTTAGAACACTATTTACCTGTCTAGAGTAAATGGTAGGTAGACCAGACACAAAACAATAGTTGTGTGCTAGGGGAACATAGTAATTGTAGAACAAGTTCAATCGTTCATTAAATATTCATATAAAAACACATGCAAAGTGTGCACATGTAGCGCAGTAGGCTTGTATATACAAAAATAAAGTAGAGTAGAATTATCTGTATAATGCATTCTACGTTACTAATATATTGGAGATACATAGACAATGTGGCCCACTGTGCGTGAAACATTATGCTATACGAGCAAGATGACATTTACCTACAAATGGAGAGCATATCCACTTGATTTCGTATAGGAGCATAATATATATATAGAAAGCATACATATTTGTCGTGCTGTGTATGAGAACGAAATGGACAGATAGTCGTGCGACATGCAATGTCAGAATGTCATTTATTAAAGCAGATATTATGTACTCACTCACGGGGGATAAGGAAACCAAACCACCAAAACCAAGTCAGCCAACCATCTGAGCCCTTCTTGTCGTCCAGTCAGTCTCCAAATAACTACTAGACTTATTTGGACAATAGTCTTGATGTTGACGACTGATTGATCCTACTGGGCCATTGATTGACATGGACAATTCAGAAAGACTCATACTTTTCCTATAAATGCTACTTTTAACAGAAAATGATAAAATGACTTTTGTAAATTAAAATAATGTGATTCATGTCACAAGTATTCGACATTTAAATAAAAATTAGCTTCCCCGTATTTTCGTTTAAGATGCTAATATAGGTAAAATGATTGTGTATAAATTTTTTATAGCGCCTAGGATTCTAAATAAGTTTTAAGAGTCTTGCTATCTATTATTGCTAACACGCGTAAATATGCATTTTAATCCATGAAATGCACTACAGTTAGGCATGTCATGTTGTAAAAGGAAAGTTAGACGTAAAACTGGGATTGTTGTAATTATTCTGTACTCAACTAAAAGTGCACAAAATATTCATCTGTCTGTCCATTGTATTTCAAACGTAAATCCTTCTTCCTGTCAACACAGGGTTTATTATGTACTTTGGTCAGGAAGGATTACAATATTAGTAATAACTACGTCGATAATGGATTTGTATGTTTTATAAGTGTAAAATATTTCGGAAAGTATAACCGCAATGTTAAATTCCGCATAAATTTTATAATTATTGTTTTTTTAATTCTTGAAATAATATGTACAGATACTAAAGTGAACGACTCTAATAGGTGATGTTTGTTCCCCGTAATTTACTGTATACTTTACAAAATAGCAGTAGCATCTCCTTTCTTAAATTTTGAATTGCAGTAAGAGAAATGCATATTTAACCTTGAATCTTGTTGTGCCTGAGAAGTGAATATCTTTATGCAGATAGATACGTAGCTACTTGTATTTAAATAAATAGCCTCTCCACTTTGTGGAAATATTCAAAGTACCAACTACCAACAAAAACACTTAGGAACACCGAGCGTGTAGATAATAGACCGACAGATATAGAAAAGCTATTGTTAAGTATGTAGGTAGTGCAGCATTACATTGTTATTGAATTTATGTTTGCCTGGGTGAGTATCAAGCCAAGCCTAGGGCTCCAAAGGGGTTACTTTTTGTTGTGCATTCTACGATTCTACTGTAGAGCAAATGTATCCCTATTTGTGAAAAGATTGCTGCATTACTACTATCTCGAGTTATTTAGTCGTCTGTTATGTGCTGTGTTGTGTTATGTTCTGTTATGTATGTAATGGAAAATAAATATAGATACCTACAAGCTGTTAGTGAAGTTTAGCATATTGCATTGCATGAAAATGACTCCTGTAGTTGTACTGTACTGCGTATATTTACCATAAGTACAAATATTCGAAATAGTCTGCATTCGAAATATTTCAAAATACAAAGCTAAATATTCAAGATTGAGAGCACAAAGCACAAGTACAGGAATAATGTTATGTGTATAGGTATTTCAAATATAAAACGTAAAAATCCTGCTACTAAAGTAAAGGAAAGTAAAAAGGGAAATGAAGACAAGAAAGCTTTAGAAGGGAAAGGAGAGGATATTATGTTGGTTATTAGGTTTTATGTTATGTTATGGTAGGAGATACATAGTACATACTACATACATGGATTTTGTTATGCTTTTCCGTATGTTATGTTACGTTATGTAACATTTGGTACAGTACACGTATGTACCCTGCACCAGAAGTTAGAGTTAGAATAGAGATAATAATATGCTATGGGCAGATGAGTAAATTTATGGAAATGATTCCATAAGGGGAATCAAGTGGAGCGGAAACCTCACTAAAAGCTACTCACCAAACCAACCAGACATACGCCCAGAACCAGAACCCAGAACCAGAGAAAGGGAAACTCCGGTTTTCTTTACTTTACAATTTACAGTACACTGAAGTTACGTAAGTACGTAAGTACATACGTAGTACGTTAGCTTATGCTAAGGCGATGCAATGGAAACGGAAGAATGAGTTTTCATTTTCATTTTCATAAGGAGAACTGAACTGAATAGTGTATTTCGTATGTATGCATAAAAGTGAGAAAAAGATTTGATTCTATTACACATTCTATGGAATATCTCCTGATCGTCAGCTTCTTCACTTGAGTTGACTTGATTTCAGTCTACTATTGTATGTCTAGTTTATAAAAAGTATGCAGTATGCACACGACTACGACAAGTAGAAGAATGTGCCAAAAATCATTCCATGCACATATGTATGTATATATTACTTACTTTAGAGTTTACATTACATTACATTACATTACGTACGTTCAGTACAAATACAAAGTAGATACAAGTCATAGAATATTATGTAATATGCATTAGGGATAGCATAACAGATAGTACTTAGATAACACGAAATGCAATGGAGTGCCATCCCAATGCACGGAACCTGATTCAGATGAATAAACTTTCCCCCATTTCACATTTACAATGAAAATATAGAGAGGCGAACGGAAATTCAGACATTTGACCATCACATTGTATAGGAAGGATGTGACGTCCTAGAATACACAAGTAGCTATGCTATGTACATTCATATACAATACTTATTGCTTGTATATATGTAGTTATGTAATATGTATGGACATAGAGAATGTAGAATTGTGTCAGAATGTTACGCAATATATTTATACATACGTAAGTATGGGATACGTAATATATGTACTTACTACTTACATAAAATGATATTCTGAAGAGATATGTATTGAGAATACAACCCAAGATGTATGAGTTTTTCCGTTCCTGGAGTGAAATCTGATAGGAACTGATTGTGAGGGAGTTGAAGTTGAGTGCATGTGTTTGTGGGTATTTGTATCTTGGTCTTCTTTATCCTAAGTATTATTATCATGCTCTTTTCTCTTGTAGTGAGTTAGATTCCTTGTACATAGGTTGTTCTACAGAAAAATCTACAGAGGAATAATAATAATATTATATGATTACCTTCCCTTGCCTTGCTTTGTTATGTGTGTTCTGTTGTGTACTTATTCAATAGCCAATAATATTATAGTGTTTGCATTGCACATAGTCTGCAGGCCAGATTACGACATTTTTCTTCACTATACATTTGTGCGTAGGTAATATTACAAAATATGTTGAAATACTTATGGTGTAGAATTCTATAGAATACTATTACTACATGGATAGGTATGTGCACTTGCTCTTTTAGCCTATCATAATCAGACTTGAATTTTTGGCTCTGCATGGCTTTCTCTCGCAAAGAACTTCTTTTTGAAACTTTTCTCCCTACTGCCTACTACTACTTTTCACGGTTGATGATTTTAGTTTTCCGGTTTCAATCATGTTTTTCCCTGCACCAAGGTTCTAACGTAACACTAAAATATCTTTAGTATTCGGGTAACTAAAGTATCTATGCATATGACAAAAGCGTATGTAAGTATGTAGTATTAGGTCGGTGCCTAAAGGAAGGCTACTAGTAAATATGTTACAGGATCCGACTGGAGTCTAGTCTGAAGTGGACTTTTGTTAGAACGTAACAGTTTCTTTTCTATTCTCCATATCTTTGCAACAATAACTGCATGCACTCACGTCTACCTTCTTTATGCTACAAAAAACGGCCATACTTAATACTCTTCTATAGTATTATGATAGATTTTTTCTATTTTTCCCATTTTATAGAAGATTCGGACACGGATCTGAATTTCACTTAGGTTTTAGTATTATAGTTTACTTTCTCTGCTATTTATACCTTGAAGGGGTATTAGATTCTGGCTTTAAAGTAAATACCTATCAGTACGTAAGTTGTAAGTAGCTCGATGATTTCTGATGGATTTACTTTCGAAAGAAACTATATACTTTCTTATTACTTACAGCACATCATATCACAGTTAAAAAAGACTTTGGCTTACTTTTACTTCTCTTCGCCTTGGCATGGCCTTGGCTCCTCTTTGTTCGCCTTCTTTAAGAATTTTGTATTTCCTCTCAAAAGATGAGTGAGCTTTGCTGACCAACTTATCCTAGCATATATATAGTAGTTATATACATACATGTATGAACAAATATAAAGCAAAGGAGTTTTTGACATTTTTGCCAAAAAGCTTCCTGCTAATTTTATATTTGTTTCAATTTCGAGATCACTTTGGAACTTGGCCTCATTTTATTTTACTAACTAAGTACATAGTATTTGATGCACTACTCAATTTCCCTCACTCCCACGTACTTATTTTTCATTTCATTCATTCTGTGATGTGCTGTGAAAATAATGCCTCGAGCAAATAATTTATCATTTCAAAGTTCAAACTCCAACTTCCTCGAAAATGTTATGCGTAAATACAAGGTTGGTAGGGCTGGAGCACATAGTTAATATTTGCCATGTGTGGGTGGGATTAAAGATTAATTTGAAAGTGGTTTCAGTATATTGCGTTTCTATTTGATATTAAATTTTAAGCAATGTACATATAAGTAACGTAAATAACTAGCTTTATTTGTAGACAAAGAAGGAATTCAACTTGTCCTTGGTTTTTGTTGGAAATGCTTTTGCTCTATTATTTTTGAAGGTTTCCTTTATAATATTGTGTTAATATAATATTTGGAATCTTTTGGACTTTGCTTTGGTTTCAGCTTCCTTTAAAGTTGGTTTCCTTTAACTTGCCTATTGCTATTACCTAAATGCTAAGCTGAGCTTGAGATTAGTTCAAAACTATTTAGAGACGGAGAAAATAAAATAAATAACCTTATACTGTTCTAGTATCCTGTAGAATGAGAATAGTATAGTTAATATACAGAAACTACCAATATTCTTTCTCCTCTATTTACTGAAAGTATTTGGCAAAGAAATTCAAGGGAGAAGTTAGAAGGATGAAAGAGATAGGAGAGGCTGTACTTCTACTGTACTGTACATACAGTAGAACCATAGGAAAGAGTTAATTTAACTCTGTTTCTGTGAAATAGGCTTCATAAAGTACACAAAAGTGTTTTCCCTATGTACCTACAGTTAGTTTACTGTCTGCTCTCTGTGTTTGTATAAAAGAGTTCATAAATAGTTGGTCCTCAGAGTAAATAAGTAGCTTGCTGAGCAGACTACCATGTTCAGTGTTGTTTAGAGCTTCTGCTTCTTTCTGTAGAGCTTTAGTCATGAAAATTATTAGGTAGTGTACTATTTATAAGGAAGCATATAGTTAGTATGAGAAATACAGATTATATAAAACCTCCGGAGATATTTTCCTGCATCCATCCACTATTTACTTTGCAAATGTATATTATCGCCTGAGTCAACATTAGCTATCGTTTATATTTTTTGTGACTTGTAATGGACTATAGAGACGGCATTTATTTATACTTCATAATATATTGACGGATCTCAGCTTTCACCACGTGTCATATCATTTTTATTAAGAAGGACTTCAAGGGTAGCAAAATATTTTAAAGGGTACATGTGGCGATATTTGCACTTTATAAGTTATAAGTGTTTTCTAAATAGCGTTTTGTCCCTTTTCCCATGTAAATCCCTACTCAAAACCTTTTCAAAAATTATTGTAGACCACAAAAATTAAAAAAATCGCAAACAAGCCCCCAAGCTAGAAAGTTGATCTTTCAGAATGTGTCGCCCATTTTAATCTAACTTGCAATACCCCTTGAGCCCCCCTTAAGATTACAAAGAAGATTAGTTAAGTATTTTTCCACATTTTATAGTTTATTTAGATTAAGCCATAATTTATAATCAAAATCACCAAGGACATCAGTACATGCTTACTTTATACTAGTGTTACTTGCAATTTATGAGTGCAAATGCTCTTGGCAAGTAATTATCAAAACACGAGTGTGTTCATTGCTTACGTGATGAATAGATTGTAAAGACCATTTTAACAAAGTTGCTAAAAGAACTATTTGGGTTAGCATTGGCATACGGTTTTAGTTTGCGTTAATATTCTTGGCCAAACATTTCCTTTTAACATTTAACACCCTTGTCAAACTAAAAGTATACGCTGATATCATATATATCTGTACACACCTAATACATATATAGATAGATAGAGATAGTTATGAAAGTATTTCTACTGCTTATAAGAGTACATACATATATAGTTTCAGGTAAATGCAAATACATATGTATTATATAATATGACGCTAATTAAAGACTGAAAGATGTAAAAGTGAAAGTGCCCTAGTCATTTCTTGTCATGTTATGTCACTCACCAGAAATAGGGAAAGTTATAATCAAAAGTGGCAATAGTTTACGGCACCTGCGTTTCCTTTTATTTTAACTAAACTATTTCTGGAAAATGTTAATTGAAGAAGATAACAAAGACAAGAGTGACAGAACCACAGCAAGTAGTTCCTGTATTTAACTTTCTTATATAAGAATTCTTTAATCAGCATACCCACTTTCTCCAGTTAAAAGAGTGCCTAAGACCAAGCCACAGCAGGAAAGAGAAAGTTCATGTACATACAAATACAAGGCAGTTCCTTTTTGAAACTATTAAATAGACTCAAGTCTATCTTTTTGAGAAATAAATATGTACCTAGTACATATAAAGAATATAATATAGCTACAGTGGTAAACTACTTATTTAGGTATGTTATATTGCGGTAAGTAACTAAAGGGAAAGGAACTTCAGAAATTTCTTCCAGAATTCTTACCACTTAGGGAGAAATATATTTATATATTTATATATGTACATATTATAGTTACTAAGGACGTTGTCCGACAAGACCAGTCTAGATATTTAGTTAGCACATAACATACCTACCAAATGCAATATAAGATAAAAAGAAAGGGGATGCAAAGGGATATCTAATGCAATTGCATACCAGAAGTGGAGGAAAGAGAACTGGGACTTGGAGAAAGCTAAACCACATCATTGAGAGTTTCACTTCACTCACTTACTCTACTAAGATACAAGATACATAGATCCAAGCATATATAATGTATTTATATGTAGTCAGGCAGGTTGTAGATGTATGTGTACGAATACGAATACGAATGTACTGCAAACATTGAGAGAAAGTAGTGTAATAGGAATTTTGCTTACGTTAGCTTTAGCGAATGACTTGCTCTGACTGAAATGGAGAAAGCGAAGAGAAAGTAAGTAAGCGGGTGAAAGCAGTGAGCAAAAACGTCCTGTCCCAGCTTAGACTACATACATAGACTATTTATATGCGTGCACACATAACACATACGGTACACTGGTGTAATACTATACATAAGTGCATATGCTGAAGCCTAAAGTCTAGAGGCAAAAGGGAAAAGTGTTGGAAATGAAAGGAAGGGTCGTAAAAGCAGGTATCTAATTATTTCTCAGCATCAAAGACGTAAAATGAGACGAGGAGAGAATACACTCTATAAAATCGTCATTAAAACGTCCTTTCGCTCTGGGATTTTGGATCAACTCTCCTTTCACGTGTGTAAAACAGGCGGATACTCATATCACACTCTAATACATACATTCTATGTATACATATACAGTCTGCATAATAGGAACCTTCTCTCACATGCACACACTACATACATACATATCCCTTCCCTCCTATTAATTTAATAGTATTGTACACTTATACTGACACATGTATTAAGGTCCATACACAGATTTCCTCTGTAAGAGCATAGCAAACCCATAGGAATATACTTTCAATAGCAAAGTTAAAGTAAGTATAGTGGAAGAAGAAGAAACGCTTTGAATCCTTTACTTTCCTTGACTTATGCTTTGTTCAATTTCCCTCAGCCCTTTGAAACACTCACATCAACTCACATTGGTTTGGTTTTACTTAGAACTGAAATATAAAGGTATACTATATAGTATATGTATGTATTTACGTCATAGAAAGGATATAGTGTTACATAGATTGCTATTGCTACTACGTGGGTACTTATCTACAGTAGAGTAGGCTAAGCTTTGGAAATAGATCTTCTCAAATGCACATATCTTGTAACATCTAATGACTTCTCTGTTGACAATCACATTTTATGGAGAACATGAACATACCAAGGGAACCAATACCTATACATACCCACAGGCACAGATTATATGTTACATATTATAGTTAGTCGTATACGATATATGTACAAAGTACAAGTTCCTTATCCGTCCCCACAGATGTATACATAGATAAGTAGAAGGTAGTTAAGTTATAGTTACTATGTATTTTAAGTATTCTGGAGTCATTTCTTATATTCTTGGGGAACAATTGGTTGTCAACATTACATATGTGGGTCGCACCACTAAAACTATTACTTGAATGAGAAAATACCGTTGAAAATCCCATTTTAGTGCCTTTTCCTTGCTAATTTTTTATCTTTAGAAATTCGCGTGAAGCGGTGGAGAAAGCGGAATTGCATTGCATTGCTTTCCTTTCATTAATTTAGGATCTGAGACGAGATGACTGCGGAATAAACACTACAAAGGCATTTAATGCATTAGTGTCCTTTACAATATGTCCTAGTCGTGGATAATAAATGTAATGTGGAATTCCTTAGCAAGTAAATACAACAGGAAATATATAAAATAGCATTAAGTTGTAGTCTTCTAAGCAAAAAAGAGAATTTTTCTTTGCCTTTGCTTGACTTATACTGCGTAGTTAGTGGGAATTCCTTATTTTTACAAGTTACTATTTCAAGTACGTATTATGTATGTATGAGTATAAGGGAAACCAACGAACCAATTCGAATCAACTAAAGTCGACGTTCCGATTCTCACAAAAGTGAAATTATTGGTTCTGACACATGGATTTATGGTAATGCACTTTTCTATTTGCCCCGTCTGCATAATTTAACTGGTACAGTATTACTTATGTGCATGCATGCGAACATTCGCTACAGAATACTGAGAATACACTACAGTTGCTATTAGAGTCAAATACAGTACAGAATTTCACACAGTATCCTATACTGTAATGATATAGTCAGATACCTAGAAATACAGACAGAAGAGAAGTGGGCCATTTTCATTATGTAGCAATGTGTAAGTAAAAGTATAACAATTTTTGCACTCTTCTTCTCTAGAACTCCCTTCGGTTTGCATTAAGTGCACATGAAAGATTCCTATAGATTCTCCGTCATCAAACACTGTACTTGTACTCTAGTTCTATTTCCCTATTATCCTCAATCCTCACTCATCGCATCGTCAATCGTCAATGTTTTATTCTGCCTGTCCTGGCCTCGTTACTTCTAATCTAATCACCAGCACAGTCAACTAATATACAATCATCAAATATAATACAGATCTACAGTAAATGTGTAGACAAGCAATTTTAAGACTTATGCCATTTATAGCGCACCAAACAATGATTATATCTGTATATCTATATCAAAAAGGATAATACTAGGCTACAAAAGAAACTGGGTGAGTAGAACCAAAGTGACGTGATTAAATACTAATCTCGGGTATTTACAATTCACGATTTTATTCATTCATGTTACATTTACTTGCAAAAAGAGGAAGTGAAAAATGACGAGAAATATTCTTATAGTATTTATAGTAGTAAATTAGTACAAATACACATAATTTTTTGCCTTCGATATTATACTTTCAGATTCCATGAATTTTAGATTCTTATATTTGCAGCTTTTGCCCCAGAAAGAGTTAATGACAGATTATGTAACTTGCTTTGACTGAAAAAGATTTAATCATTCAAGTTTGTTATCCAACTTACTTTGCCAAGTTGAGAAATGATGTAACTGTAACTGAATTGGAATTTTGCAAACTAGGAATTAACGAAGTAGCGAAATATGACGAAAGAAAATTCAGGACAGGCAGCAACTTATTAAGCATAGGTATTTATTTATCTTAGAATTTTGTCAATATCTGAGGAGAAAGCGACTTTTATCTGAGCAGAGTTATTAAATAGTTTTTAATTAATTATTAGCGTAATTATTTTGTCAAGTATTGAAGTGTCATTAATTAGTGTAGTACTTGTATCCTTAGTTTAAGTAACGAGTTTAATAAAGACATAAGTAAATACTATATCACTGATAAAATGGATATTGAGGTTTCTCTATGTTAAAACTTTCCAATTCCAATATTCCACTTCAACGCCTATGGCTTAAGAAAGTAGTGAAGAGTTTTCATTTTAAAACTGTGAATGTTAAGCACAAAATACTTCAGAAATATTAAAGAATGAATTACGAAAAATGAATAATGTTTCCTTGAATAAGTTTGAAGAGGTTGAAAGAGAAAGTAACGAAAGTTTGACACGGGTTGACGTGAAAGCCCATAAAGTAAATAGGAGAGGAGTGAATTAGACACAAAGTTGTTAGACTTTTCACGAGATGCGAAAGTGTGAGTTTTTCCCTTACGCCGACAAATTATTTGGAACATGTGATAACCTCGTAGAAATTGTAGTGTCGTGTCGTGCGTGGCCTGGCCTGGCTTGATGTGATATAATGGCATGTGTGCCCAACTTTATACTTTTGCTCTACAATACTACATTACATTAAAGATAGTAATATAATAGCAATACCTAAATACCAGCTACAGATAACTACCTACACTACACACGCATCATTTCTCAAATAAAATAATGCTACAGTAGTTTAGTGGGAAAGTCATCCGTATGACATTCTATCCGTATATAAACAGTATAGTATAGTAAGTAGAAAGTTAAAGAAGTTCAATGTGTATCTATAACATACCTAGAGAAAGCATCCAGTTTGTATATAAGTACTTAAATAACTAACTGCAGGAAAAGGTACATACATAGTAGTGGTACGATACGAGGAATTGCAACTGTATGTAATACCTTGAAAAGTAAAGTACGTTTTGTATCTGTCCTGTGCTGTCTGTAGGTAAGGTTTCTGTCTATTGTATTTTGTAGGCTAGACAAGGCTAGGGTATTTCACATTTATAGCTTTCCCCCTATTCCCCTGATGATGAAGCTGTATTTAAGATAAGCCGTTTCGCTAGATATTATCTTCACTACTTTTCCAGTGATATATGTATTATTGTGTCCGTGTCTACTTTATTACTCTTACAAAACTTACGTACAAACTACTACTATCTGTATATATGCTATTTATACACGTATGTAGAAGATATTAATATAAATAAGAAAACGCAGTTGTTATTAGTAGGTACCTAGTGTAAGTAAGTAAGTATAAGTAAGTAAAGTAGTTTGTACGTACTTTGTATCACTATCACTATCTATTTCAGCAAGAGAGTTATATAAGGAATACTTATATTAGAATGGAAAAGTTGGGTACGTAAGTTAAAGCGTGTCGGGCTCGCCCGGACTTTTGGTTAACTTAACTCAACTGAATGAGGCGAATAAATAGGATGTGATGTGATGGGATGTGCGTCTCGTCTCATCGTATATAGTAAATATAAACCCTACGTGTAAATGGTAAATGGTAAATGTAAGTGTAATACGTAACGTGGTGTGTGTATGTGTGTGTGTGATGTGAAGAAAAAAGTAGAGTACGGTATGTGAAGACCATATGCACTTACTTGACATAACTTACTTAGTTTTCTCTGTCTTATGTATTCTGTAGTCTGTATGTAAGAAGAATTGAGAGACTTTGTCTTAAAGTGCGAGTCCGAGAACCTTTTTCGTTTTCCTCTTCCTACGTAACTGAACTCTCATAAAATTCCTGCCTTTTCAGCACTTTCTCCAGGAACAGAAATTATAGCCGGTGGACATGGTCATGATGACATCATCTCCAATCTTCTACTTACGCCTCGTCTCCTCTACTTCTACTCTGTTGTACACTTACTATACGTATACGTGTATTCTAGCCTTAGATACTACAGATATAAGAATACATAAACTAATATACGAATTTACTGTATGAGACTTGACTTGACTTGACTTGACTTGACACTTACGTGGACTAAACTTAATATAAGATATAATATTATAGGATGTTATTCTAGTTGTACGAGTAGCAGCAGAATTCTACTTATGGTTTGAGTAAGTAAGTTAGGAGATTGTAGATATATGTAAGTAAGTAGTTTAATAGTAAAGACAGGGACAAGACAGGGCAGAGCATTGACATTGCCACCTTTCAACACACTATGAGACAAGACAAGAAGACACAAAAGCTTTACTTAAGACTTAAGATAGATTGAATAAGAAATATAGGGACATAACTATCATATATGCACAGGACAGGAAGAGTTTTCTCTATAAGAAAGAAGAAGGGAACAGTTACATCTCTTACATAATAGTCTTAAAAGTATAGATGAGAAGATAGATACACTAAGACGGGACACGAGCAGCAGACGAATGGGCTACCCTTCCTTTACTTTACTTTTCCTGGTGACAATGTGTGAAATTATTGTCTTTGTCCAATTTTCTAACTTTACTTTCCACCAAGGCGAATATAAAGTTATCTGATCTCGGTTTACGCTACTTTACGCTACTTACATACATACAGCACAGGATTTTACGTTTAAGGTTTATGTCCTCTGTCTTACACTTTACACTTACAGTACACTGTGCCATTTTCTAACCTTTTTATAAAGCAAAATTCGTAAAATATTCTTATAAACAAGTTTTTCTTATTAACAATGTAATTTATATTATTAGATATTAATGTAGTATTCTAAATAACTGAAACTATGATTAACTAACCTGGTTATCCAGCTTAAACGCTACAACTGCTCAAGAAACATGGGCTGACGGTACCTACATTAATTAAATAAATAATAAAAAACATTTATAATTGGATTTTATATGAAATGCGGCCAAATTATACGATTATAATTTATTAGCGATTTAAATATGTAGTACTCAATTAATATTTGTTCGTTTTTACGTAAATGAGGCATCTTAAAATAAGAACTGTTTGTTCTAGGAGAAATTCTGTTATAAAAAGGTTTGGGTCTTATAGACGGGAATGGGAAATAAGTTAACGTTGCACTGCAATCTACAATGCATCTACTTACTTGTACTATTGTTACTACTACATACAATTTCCCATCCCTCTTCCTTCCCTCTATTTTGACTCGATTCTTTACTTTACTTTGCTTTATGTGCCATGCACTATCGAATTTTTCTTTACCGGTCTAGCTTGACTTCTGCAGATATACATGGAGGCTAGACTTCAACTCTTGTTCCAGCTCACAGTAAAAGAAAAGGCGAAAACCTATGAAAAGTTTTTCAGCAAAGAGAGTATTTTACGATTTTGCTTTTTATTAGCGAACGCACACACACATACACACAACTGACCTGACTTTGGCTTCTAACGCTGTGCTCTACCTTTTTGCAAAGTGAGAAAGAAAAGGTTTTCCTCCATTCTGGATATTATGTAGGTATCAGTCAAGTCAGAGCATACCTTTCCCCATTGCCAAAACTGGATTTTATTTATGAAGATAAGGGATTTTAGCCTCTTTCCCTACTTTAGTTACCTTACAGTACCTAGGCATCTACTTATATAGGTACGATTTCCTTTTTAAATGGTTAAAAAGGGATTTTGGCAAATGATTACTTTCCTGATGGAAAAAGAACGGGATTTTTCTCCCAAAATGATTTAGACTCCTGGATGGAAGACATATTTTTATTGATGAAATAGTTTTCCGCACTAAATTTCAGTTCAAAGGTGTTTCTCAAAGATATGAGCCTTCTTTTCCCCTGCAGTTTTTGTTTTTTACTACTTATTCGCGTAGATACTTTTCTTATACATACATATAGATTGCTTCTCTTCTATACACCTACTGTACTTCTATACTTAAAATTGCAACTTCATTTTCTCCAGTGTAAATACTAGGAGATATACTAATCGACCAAACTTTAAAGGAACTTGCGTTAGAAATGATGAAACTTGGATATTTTAGCCTAAAGAGAAAAAGTTGGTAATAAAATATGCAAAGTGATGGTATGGGTAAGATGAACTTAAATTGAGAATCAATGTACTTCTTTAAGGAAACAATATTTTGTATGGAAAACTTTTGTATTAAGTGTAGCATAGGTAGGTCTTCGTCTTGAGTCTTCATAACAAGTAATACAATACAGTATACAGCTGCATCTGAAAATCGTTATTATCCTCATTTCCCTAGAAATCGTAATAATGAATCCTAACAGCTAGCAAGAATTTAAAGTTCAAAGTATAGATAAATTAGAGTGTAGTGTAATTTTTTGCTGTTTCTTTTCTTCAAAGCTGAACTTGACTGGAGGGTAAAGGAGGACTGGGACTAGGGTTAGGACTAGACTACTTTGTAAGTATAAGGTTGATTGGAACATGAAACAAAAAGTTCGATGGTGAAAGTAATAAAAACAAAAGTAAAGTAGTAAGAAGGGAAGGGAAGGAAAGCAAGGATGAAAAAGAATCCTTTTATGTTGCATTTCTTTCCGTGGCAGGCAACTAGTTAGAATTCCCTTATACTTAACAAGAAGCAAAAGCAACTCCTTTACTCAACACACCACAGTCAGTTAGCATTGAATTGACTATTTACAGAATTATGGAGACTTTTGGGCTCCTTTGCATATAAACTACCAAATCCAAGGAACATTACTCTCTAATGGACTTTCTTCTTAGCCTAAAGTGTGCTACAGCTTTTTTTGCTTCGTTTTACTACTCTATGTAAATAGCCATGTCCTTGTATACAGTTTGTATACATTGAATACACTCCTATGTGCAGCCCTTGAAATATTTGTGTCCTTGTGTACAAAAGTTGTGTAGAATATCCATGTATTGTTTAATGAACCATACATTTGCCCTCGTATACATTGTACATTTTCCTTCAGAATAAAATGTTTCTAATATGAATGTTTGCTTTATATTAAATTAAATAAAATTGATATATTGCCCTTTCGTATAGTCGTTCAATCATTAATTACTAGCGAAAATTTTAATAATTATAGGACCTGATAGATTAATTTGTTGGCTAATTGAATGTTCGTAAAGTACAATAAAAACAAGTGTCCTTGTATACAATGTACTATATCAATGCATTGGTCATATTGGACTTGCCATATTTAACGATTGTATTAGTAAACGGGACAAATCGGGAAAAACTGGTATTTGATTCGAATTCCTTTTTGACGTTTCTGATCGTGAGACAGTATATATTGTCTCACAATCAGATATCAGATATCATCTCACATATATATGTAAATGTTCTGACTTTACAAGGTCACCCTGTAGAATAAAATCTGTACTAGTGCATATATAAAATATTCAGTTGTACATCATACAGTATTATATGTCATGTTTAGTTTAAAGGACAAGAATAGTATTCTTTGTTCTATATATATATATATACATATAGTATTCTATGCTTGATTTGACTTTGTTTGCCTTCTTTGGGTCTTTGCTACATTTTTTCCCTCATTCCTCAACTTCTCAATTTTTCCTTTTCTAGTGTATTATAGAATAGAAAAGTCCCGTGTTTGGTCTGCAATGCACATCCACTGAAAAATTAAGCGCATACATATAGATGTGATGTTCCCTGTTCCTGTGCTACTATGAAGTATGAAGAGCTTCTTGAGCACTTCTTATTGGCGAGAGTAGCTAATGTAGCCAAGAGAAGCCAAACCACCTAAGGAGTTTCAGTTTAGCTTCATTCAACTCGAGCCAAGTGAAGAAACAGTAAAAAAACCGCAACTGTTAGAAAGATCAGAGCATTAGCTTTGCACAGAAACACAGTCACATCACACAGACAGAAGTACATACCTACATAGATGTATAGGTACACTGCAGAAATAGCATTTATATTTAGTTGTTCATGCTCTAGCCAGTCTTTTTCTATTCGTTTCCTCTTCTCTTTCCTTGAGCGTGGTTTGGTTTGGTTTGGTTTGGTTCAGAGTTCAAAGAGATTCTTTTGTTTTCCCATGCAAAGAGCTTCAAGATTACATTCGAAGATTCTTGAGGATGAAACGAAGGGCCAGAGGCAGAGATAATATTTTCCTTACGTTTATGTTTATGTATGTAACTATCCCTAACTTATACTCTTACCTACATAACACGAACACGACTCGCTTTTATTCTTTGCTTCAGATACCCTTCTTAAACTTCACCAGATATAGATAAGTGTCTTGTAGTGCAAGTACATACAGTATCAGTCAAGCCAGTCACTCTCAAATACAAATATCTCTAGTACAAGTACAGTAGCTAACATACTTACCTAAAGAAACCTGCATACATACTATCAGTACATAGATAAGTTAGATAAGGCAACGTACGAATGTGTGATCAGAATTTTCTGTGAATGTGAATCCTTTTTTTTTGGTTTGTCGTATGCAAGGGCCTTTCTTATTCATATTCTTACTTTCTTTTACTACGGGACTTGACTTATTGGTAAACTCAAGGGACGAAAGCAAGGGAAGAATATTTTTCTGTATAAATTGTAGTTTTGTTTATACCTAAGAAGTATTTTGTCCCAACCAACTTATTTCGACTGGAATATTGTGTAAGGTGTACTGTATGCACATATATTACAAATCCAGATCCAGACCAGACACAATTCCACACGCATACATACACAGTAGTACAATACGCTCACTGACTTTTCCAATATACATACAATAATATGTACACGCACTCAGTTATCTGTGCGTAGGCCGAGTAGGCACAGAATTTGCAAATATATTCAAATCACATATATTTACATACAATTCAAACTTGAGCTCTTATGGATTTTGCTAAGCAAAGTTCACTCGTGCAGAAGAATGGAAAATACATACATTGCCATTGCATTGTGTTACACTTCTGTGTACTGTACTGTATGTAGTTCTAAATTCTGCACACAAATAGTATTTCAGATTTACTCAAGTGTACTGTATATTTGTACATATCTGTAGTATACATAATATGCATAGCTAAGCTAGAGCCAGGCCAGGCCACCTAATATAAAATCTGTAGACAATGCAGCTTAAATCTAACAACTCGTTGTTCTAAGCAAAACAAAACACTGATACGTAAGCTGTAAGTAAAGTACATAACTTCAATACTACAGTTACTGCACTGTATATAGTTGTAGTGTACTGTAACTGTAAGTAACTAAATAGCAGAGCAGACACATGTATCTACATGTAGTGTTGTGTCCGTTCAAGTAAAATGCTTCTATTTGTTCTTGAATCAAAATGCGTAGTCACGCGCCAGATTTGCTTGCAAAACAAAACGTAAACAGCGAGAGTTAAATAACTTCTCTGGTTTTAATACACACAGGACAGAGTACAATAAACAAACACAATACAGGATTCATTCACATGCATCCACATCACTTCACATTGCAGAGGATTATAAATTACAAGATTTATAGAAAATCTAGTGAGATTTGTTCTAAATATTCATAAACACATTTTTTTCATCTTTCATGCCAAAAAGTATTGTAATTACAAATATGTAGGTACTATTAGTACAAAAGAACGAAACTCCTTGTATGTACTATGTATGTAATGCAATAATAAGTAAATATTCTATATAATTGTCCTCAAATGACATACATAAGTCCTTAGAATTTAAATTCGTGCAGTATACTACATACACGAAGTAGTTGTGACCTGCTTTGTATTTGTCACGTCACAATGCTTATGCAGTTGTCGAGTATTCTTTCATTTGTATTGTATTTAGTAAAGTATGTAGAGTTTAAGCCATATGATTAAGTATGTGTGTAGTGTGTATGTACATTGTGTGGATATTACGTGTGTATAGGTTCGTGTGTAATAAACTAACAATGAGGCATGTACGGGGCATGTATGTATGTTTCTGTTGTCATCCAATGATTTATATCCCTGTTGCCGGGTTTTGGTTGCTTGCTACTGTGATGTGCTATGCACATAAGTAAACGTAGATGTGAAAACAGTCTATGAAGCATAATTTTCTTTTCGTGTCCCATGTCCTCTCCTCACACACAAAAACAAGATTTCTATGAGACACAAAAGGCGTGTATGTAAGTAGAAGACTCAAGTGACATGAGATGACTTTCCTTTGTGTACTTTCCCTTTCCTTGTGTTCCCTGGCCTGGCATGGCCTGGCTACATAGGCCTGGCCTTGTCTTGGATTGAACTGCGGCCGAGTCGAGCTGGTTGGTTGGTGCGTTATCTCCTTACATTGCCTCTGGTCTTTCTCTCCTTGTGTGTGATTACAAAAGGGCAAATTTTCTCTCTCTACATATACTACACCACAATATATTTACTTTCTCCTGCTTTATTTTTTCTTTTTACAGTTTACTAGTACAAGTAAAGAAAAAAACTGAAAGAATATTATTATGTGCTTATAGGTACCTATATATATGTAAGCTATTATTCTAGCCTAGATTTGACATTGTCTTACGCTTAAGAAAAATGTATACAGTTTACCCGCAACCGAAGATTCCGTATTGCATACATAAACAAAAGCTCCTTAAAATTTAGATACGTTTTCCAAGCTAACAATATAAATAGGGTTACTAAGTAGTATACTAGTATTGTTGTATAGTAGGTTCAGGTATGTATATAATGTATGTACAAGGAAAACTGAAAGCAAACAGTGAATTCATTGAAGAGGAAGGAATTTAGTCACGACAACGTTTATAATGGACTTCAGGGTTTTACACTTGAGGATAGTACGTGATACTTGTGTCTTTAGCGATAGGCTGAAAGTCCTAAGGAAACTTGTAACAATAAGGACTTAATGTATATAAATGCTAAGGTGACTACAAAAACTTTCAAGATTCATTTCTTTGGAGGAGGACGGAGCATAAAAGTGAATTCTCACACTTACTTATCTGCACACACTTGAAATGTTGTCTTTCCTTATCGATTTACACTCTGGCCTGGTCTGGACTCTTCTCTGTTTAATAAGATTAGTATCGGAGTATATAGAGTCTAAATACTAACACTACATTGCTACTGGGATCATATTCCTTTAAATAACAATTTTGTTCTACGGTAGGGGCTGCTGTTGTAATATTTTATACATTGTGGTCACACATCGTCGATAGTGTGATCAAAATGCCTAAAATATTGAACGTGTTAGGTATTTTCAGTATTTTGCATCTTATAGAAAGAAACTCGTGCTAGACGTTTTGATAACATAATAGACGATATTGTTGTTAGAATGAATATACTTACGTAGGCAGTATGTATTTGTATAAAAAGAATGTAGTAATTTGTAGTGAGTATAGTAGTTTAGCTTAGAACTGGATCAGGATCATTTTACACAGTGAGAAGTGGCAGTAGGCCAGGTCTGGGAAGTCCAGTTACTGGAGAAAGTGTCTTGGGTTGAAATATCGTATTGAGCGGTTGTGTTGGTCGTCCGTCGTGTTAAATTTATACGTATAAATTTAAAAGAGGATGTGAGTGAGATTGTGGGGAAGATTCACGATGAAAAACGTTGTCGGCTTTACTAAAAATAAGAGAACAGAAGCAATTTTGTGGCTTGAGGAATTTGCCAAGACACATATTATTATTTATATGGACAAAATCTTGGCTCATGCAATTCATCCAGTTGAACCGTAACACACTGCCCTACTATAAATGCTCTATGTGTGTACTTGTAGATTACAAATTGTCATGGAACTCTATACCACACACTATATTCCCTTTAAGTATAACTATATGTACTATATGTATATACACAGCTAAGCTAACCAAACCAAACCACAAAATCTGAAATCTTATTTCTGAATTCGTACTACAACTCACTACTGTATACTATGCACGTCCTTCTAAGTGTTCTTTTATATAAAAATCTGATACTGTACTGATATTACGTAACACTTACATTACATACTGATTCTACACTGTGTAGCGTAGTGTATTGTATGTTACGTATGTATAGTCAGAACGTGGTGTACTGTATGGGCTTGGCTTAGTAGTTTATGTACACTGTTATGTGATACATATAGTAGAGTTATGACAGAGACAACAAATCAACTAGCTTTATGTACTTTAGACGGTTATGTTGCATGTAAGAGTAAGTATGTAGATATAACTCCTATTACATTACATGTTATGATGTTTATATGTGTAAAGTGTAACTGGTAACATGTATGCAGATAACTTAGTTTGATAACTGTAAACATGTCTATGATATGTATGTATACATGCATACTTGTATTATATTATGAGAAAAGAATGACGATGGATATCCCAGGGCTAAACATGCAAGAAAAGAGTACAATTTCTAAGCAGACTTAAACACTTACATACTTTCTTCATGCTCCTTGCAAATCTCAAAGCATTTTTATTTTAATTTAGCAACTTTTGTAAAATGTAGCATAACATGGAAGGAGAAAGCAATTGCAAAGGAAAAGAATCTTTAGTTTCGCAAGGGTCCTGGACTATGTTGTATTTTATTACTATGTTATGTGATGTTTTGCCAAAGGTTGAATGTTGAATACATAAGTATTTATGTGTCATGTAAGTATTTTGTTTATTTGGATACCTACAGCACAGTGCACAGAGTACACAAAGTATTGTACTCTTAATCATACACATTTGCTTGCGTTTTGCTTATGTATGGAACAATGTAGCGTGCATTATTATTATTACAATCTTACTTATACATATTAGCCGTACATTACATACTTCCATTTATGTACATACTTACATACAAATAGAATGCGTGTTTATGTATGTTGTTCTAGAATCTATCAAAATATTTGCTAAACAAGTAGTGGCTTGCTAACTATTATACGTACAATACAATACTTACTAAACTCCACTGCAAACAATGCCATGGCTGACATGACGGAGAAAGTTTGACGAAGACTTTCTCATTTCCTCATCAAAGAACCTAACTAGGGTAGACGTAAGTTCTCTTATGTTGAGTTGAGTGACTTTTCTTCGAGGCACAACTATTTTTTGTGCAATATGTAATAATATCGTTTATATATACTATATAGAATTATTTTAGCTTACATACTACATCTATAACGCAATGAACAAATGTACGTAGTATGTACGTACAGCACGTATTATGTATTACTAAAGAATCTTGGACTGACATAGCAAGCCAAGCACAATAGTTTTATGCAGGGCTGACAATATGCTACTTACATATAGTATGCATATACATATAAGTACATACTAATATAAGGAAAGTGAAAGAAAATATTATATTAGTGTAATATTGTTAGTTTGTACGTAGTACTTAAATATGTGAATATGTAGGTACTTAATATATATGTATGTATATATATACTAGTAGTAAGTAAGTACAATAGTTCTCAATGTGGAGTAACAAGCAAACAAGTAGAAAACTTTGAGAAAGTGAAATTATCTTTTGGAAAGTTGCCACATTTTTGGAATGCGGTGAAAGCATGCATAAGTATTACAATAGTTTTCAATAACAAGCCAAGCGAAGCCAGACCCAAGCCAAAGCCAAGCCAAGCCAGCAGCAGCTTGGCTCTCAAATCTACATTTCATTAGAAGATATTCAGTCGCAATAAAAAGTTTTAATTGTAAAGCATACCAAAAGTACGTATGCACAGGGAGTACCTACCTACTAATATTTAATATTTACTTAAACAGAGCACAGATACTAAAAATGGTGCTACAATTTTAAGAGATGTAAGTATTTTAGATAAGTACCTACATGGTACTTTTACTTAGAAATATTTTCAAAATTAACTAGAGCAAAAGAAAAGCTATTACTTTGTGTGTTGTATTTGTAAGTAGGTGCTTTCTAAGTAAAGGCTCAAAGAATTTGTTCGCAGCTTAAAAGTAGTCAGAGCAGAACCATTGTTAATACATTTATAATATATGTACAGTAATAAGTGGGCGTTCCCTCCCCTTTCTCCATATTTAAGTCAAGAGAATGTTTGAGGCGAGTGAAGCGCATAAAATTGTATTAAAAAGGGCTCCCTTCCTTACATAGTTCTATCATAAATAACTATGACACATGGTTTTCCTTGTCTCGTTATTTCTCCAGTGTAAGTGGATGTTCGGTAGTGGGGGTGTGGGAAGAGACCATTTGCGTAAATCTCGGGAAAGACCTTCGTGTAAAAATAGAAATACTCTCTTCCTCCCAATACAGATAGCATACAATACACTGTGGGGAAAGTAGAAAGTAGAAGGATGTTAAGACTAAGACAAGGAGAATAATGTAATGTTGCATAAAGTGAAAGTGGAGTTGAGTCTACTCGGACTCTATGCAATTAGCGATAAACCTTCAAAATTGAAATAGGAAGAAGAAGAACAGAAGGGTGGGTTGTGTTCTCTAGTAGCTCTCTAGTACTAAAATAATTCCTCCCGAGAAATAACTTCTTTTTAGAAGCATTTAAGGGAAAACATTGAATTGGAAACAAATCAAATGCATTGTGAAGGAGGAATAGAATAAATGTTAAATCTTTTGATGGAGAAAGTATCATTTAATGTGTTTCTGCTAGTAAGTGTGGAATAAAGTTAAATACTTAAAGGGTTTAAGGTGCCTGCATAAAATATACAATAACTTAAGTGCATACCTGCTCCGTTATATTTTGTTCTGTTTGTTTCCCTTATCTTTAAGTTCATTCAGAATTCATAAGAGTTGACTTGACTTTGAGTTGAGCTTAAGTTGACACGGAATTTTCACAACGTAGCTACATAGCTTTCTCCATGATGAATGCAGGTTGCATGACATTATGGAATTCTAACGCTCGCTAGCGTGTATTTTATTTTATGCTAAGGTAACTTAACATGTTTAACATTTACATTGCATGACTTGTTTTGTTTTCTTTTCTTTTGACTTGGCTTTGGCTTTAGCACGGCTTTCTTGCTCTTCCTGTCCGTCAGATTCATCCGAGATTTTTTTGACCTCCCCTTCATATTAGAGGAATGAAAAGTAAATCCTCAGCTTTCACATCCCTCCAATTGTATATAGCTTGTTAAAATTCAGAAAGGTCCTAGGACACTTATATATAAATACAGATAGGTGGGCAAATATAAATGTGAGATGGTAAGGTTAGGTTTAGGTTAGCGAAAAGCAGGGATTTCCCTTCTGAATAATATTGTTCCCACGCGTGTGATCTGCCACGACAGCTATTCGCACTTTTGTTGCAAATCTTTTCTTTATATAAGTTAGGGAGGGAAAGTGTAAAATTTATCACTCGCCTAGCTTTCCCCTCGACTCTTTCCTTCGTTATCCTACATTCTACAGCCTACTACACTTTCTCCAGCTATCTCTTCTCTCTATATACTCGATCCACTACTTACTGTATACTTTCACTAACAAAAAGAATCTAAGACGCTGCAGACAAAAGTTTTTGTCACATCGTCCTTGTCCTGCCCTGGCCTGGCTTGCAACTAACTCCTTCCTTTCACCAACTAGGGAATTCTTACTTAGTTTAGGATATATCGAGTCCCATATGCATAGTAGCTACTACTTATACTTTCTCTACGTACTTAGGCACATTACTTACTCACAATCACTCAGCATTCATACTTAAAATAGTTTTTCAGCCCTGAAACAAATTAACGCAATTCTTTCTACCCGTTTTCTGATTAGACTACTTTTTCTTCTAAAGTGTATCAAATTAATTCAACCTTCACATCATATTATACTAACTTACCTACCGCTATATTCTATACTATTCTAATACTACAGATTCTATACAATTCCGAGATTATTACCATACAACTATTTGTAAATAACATTATAGGAACCGTCCGAAATCTAAATATATAAAAATACTAATTTAAAAATATATAATTTATATCCTTTAAACGACGTACTATCTCTAAAGCATTCTTAAAGTATTATTGCATTTAAAGTTTAACATTAACTATTGATAATAATATGCAGACACTTTCAAAAGATACTTTATATAGCTTTCCCCGCAGTATATCTTTCACTTCACGCAAAGAAATAATTTATTTCTTGTAAAATTCACACAAGGGGAAAAGTCATGAATCATTGTGAGCTTTCACCACTCACACTTCATACATATCTAGTAAATAGTACATAATAGTGGTCTGTACGTATATAAGTATAGGGATGGGAAGCCAAGAGTCCAAAACCAAACCAAGCCACGCAGAGGAAAATGCCAAAAGTAATAATGCTACACATAATGTTAACTGGTTCCATTGGAGAAGACAATATAGGACAGAGGGAGGCAGCAAGGGAATTCTCTTTTTCAAGAACTTGGCTCTTTTCTTCTTGCACTTTTACTGTTTCTATAAGTTGCACTTTCACTATAGAGAAAGTATGTGTAATAATAAGTGTGCTACAAATACTATCATCTCTGTACTATATAGATAAGAATAAAGTTGATATAAAAGTAAAAGTACCTACGTAAGGAATATCCACTTCACCACAGAGATCTCACCATTGAGATCATACTTACTTACTCCACTCGGCTAAAAGACTAAAACTCGGCTAAAGTGAACTCCTTTCCAAAGGATTATAATAGAGTGACACAAGGAATACGAATTATACATAATTCCAGTGTACTAACCTAAATACTGTGTATAAATGCATTAGTTAGTTACTCGGCACTTCATACACAGAATTCTATTCAAATCCTATCTGCATTCCGATCCACACCGCTCTTCGGCTTGTACTTTTACTTAACTCACTTAGCTAAAGGAGTGACAATGTAATTTATCACTTCAGATATTTAGTAGGTCAAACAACAGCAGGAATACATTTAAACAAAATAATACCAACCATGCCATGAATAGCTATACATGCATTCTTATTCTTACAATATTATTATATTAAACATCACAGCGTGCAATACATACGTAAATAATAAAGTAGACCTAAAGTAGGAGACTACAAGTAGCATGTTAGGATTTTATCAAGAATCTTGAATCTGGGAGAAAACAACTATATTTATATTATTTTAGAAGAGTTAAACATTAAAGTGTGCTGAAAATGTTAAAATCTTTATCCTTTTGTTACCGGATAAATATATGTACAATACACAATCAGAGTTTCTATTCACACTGTCATAATTAATGCTTAAATTATCAGTAGTAATAGCTTTTTTGTCCCAAAATGTAATGAATTAGAAAAAATTAGAAAACTACCAGTTTAAAGCCATATAAACAAAATATAATATCGTTATTAAATTTCATGATATATTTTAGTAGATTATTTGTGCATATTAACATATTCACGACGTATTTATGTACATAATAATATTATGCCAATGTTTCTGTGTTACACTACATTTTTTTAAATATTTTTAACTGAAAAACAAATACAACCGATAACACACTACCTTACTCACAATGAAGTTTATCATCACGATTACAATATAATAGACTATGTACGAAATATAAGTTCATTATAAACTATTGTGTATTAAAAGTTGTGAGATTGGTACAGGAGAAAGTTCTAATAATGAAAGTTCAATGGAATACAATATAAGTGGCAAGATCTGCTTAACTAACAAATATTAGGATCCCAGTCAGTCGAGCGAGTTCAGTTCAGCCTTGCACGATCTCATCTCATCGGCATGGCAAGAACAGAAGAGAAAGCACAACCAAACCAAACAAAATTCGCCCACTTAGCTACATAAGGAGTTGAATTTGAGAGACAGGGCGACGCGTTGCAGTGCATCCATTTCCACAGTTTGATAGACTGAATTAGAATAAACGGAGAAAGGAGTTTTCCTCGGCAGGATGAAAAATGAGAGCGTGCAAAGATAAATTTTGCATATTTTTAGCGGATTTGTTTTTCCTGACCTGGCCTGTCAAAGCACTACTACTAGTATAATATAAAAGCTATCCACTTCAGTTCAGTAAAGAGAAATGGAAATGAGTTTTCTGTAGGTATTGTATTATTATTATAACTATATAATGTAACTAATGGTGTATCAGTACCACTATTAATAGTGGGAAAGTAAACCTGTGCATAAACTGTAACAATGTCGATTCTGAGCTTATATTCGATTAATTTATGTGCCTTGTCTATTCGTGTATAAGTTTCTTTATAAATATTCATCTTTTTATATAATTTTAAGCAAAACTATAGTTTATAATACTATTATATGGTCAATTAAAATCTAAGAAATCATAAGGATCATATTTTTTCTGTTCTTCTTATAAGGTGCGTAAAATTGGAGAACTTGAGTCGAGATCTTGAAAGTGCAGTCAACTAGTACTCTTTTCTTGCCGTACTTACTATACATACATACTAGTAGTAATATTATTATTGCTCACCAATTGGGTTTGTAGGATGTAGCAAGTTTTTCCCAAGAGGGTTCAGAATGGAGGGCAGGCCAAGCCGCGATGGGAAAGTTAATTGGAGAAAGTGGGGCAAAGTCTACCACAATAAATATATTGTAGTACCTACTAAATGTAGAGCTTTCTTTTATAAGTGCAGATCCGTACAGATACTTAGGTAATGTAAACTGTATTTAAAGATAGTGCATATTTATTCAGAATTCCTTGTAGAGAAGAGAAGAGTTGGGTCGAGGCTTTTTTGCTACCCGTATAATTTCCAATTCCAGAGTGCAGTTACACTTACACTGTGTACAGTTAGCCTTTTGGCAGTGTTTATATACACTAGAGCCCAATGCACTATTTTGTAACAGAGTTTTGTGTGCAATTTAGTACAGGCTGTCTCATAATTATTTACCTCCTATGGCTATATAACATATTTCAAGAACTGTGGAAGGAAACCTTGAACATTTTTGCAATTTGTAGAAAATCTGACGTAGTATTTAATTTATTTCTTATTTATTTCGCGCAAAATATTTTGCGTGCCATGTCTTAATACAGGGAAAAAGCATAAAATTCTATTCCCTTTTATTGACATTTACGGCAAAATAATCTAAAGAAATGCTCCTGCAGTTTTACAAAGTTTGAAAACTTGAGGCATGCGATGATGAAACACTCTGTACATAGTAAATAGTATGTACTATATCTAAAAATATAAAAAAACTCCAAATAGTAAAAAAACCTATATACAGATAAGCATTAAGCGTTAAGAGTGGTGATACAGCAGTATAACTACAATAGTAAATGAGGATCTGAGAGTGTTATTGTATTATTACGAATGTAAATGTAGAATAAAGTAATTTAATGTGATAGAATTGGATTGGATTGAGAGGAACTAATTTTTTTCTTCCTTTGTATTTGTATCTACAGGAACATATTCTGGGAGAAAGTACCTCGCGACTAACTATTGGGAGCCGACGTTTGCCAAACCTTACTTTGAAAACTCAACTAAGAGAGAAGTAACGACGACTGTTGGACAAACGGCTTATTTGCATTGTCGAGTTCGCAGTTTGGGAGACCGAGCGGTGAGTGTGAGTATCCGACTATTCCCAATAGCATAAATGGACTTTCTCTCTTCTTTCTCTTCCATCTATCTGTATTTATTATTATAGACTTTTATGGAATGGACTCTATTCTCTGTGCAATTGTTTAAATAATGGATCTTATACAGATACTCCCACACTATATATATGTACTATGCATAATAGTATACAATTCTTCTCTTTATATAGAAAACTATTACCTATCATTGTTTTTTTGTATATAAGTAAGTAATAGTAATAGAAATTCGCCTAAATATAGAGACAACACTTCATCACACCTTTAGTGTGCTATACTATTATGTACTAGAAGCTATTTAGTACATAGTATGCAGTACAGAGTGCCAATTCGTGTACCTAAGTAAGTACATCTAGTATTTTAGTATGTTATGTAGATAATATTATCCGTATTACTTTTTTATGTTCTATATGAATTCATAAAATCTTTTTATACATTTTTATATGGATTTTAGTAATAGTTAGTAGCTTTCTCTTCTATATGGAATACTAGAGCTAAAGTACATCTTACGGTTATGCCTCTCTTGTTGCGGAGCAATTTATGTGTCATGATTTCTACGTGCTAGTCTTTCCCAAAGGGTTTCAATGAAATTTCCTGTAATTTTATTCGCCATTCACTTAAACTATTGGATTACCTATACAACACTTGCTCGCTAGCTATTTGGAATTTTAGAACCAAATATAAGTAGTTCCGTCCTCTCAGTGCAGAACTAGAAACCTTAGAATAGAAAATCTAAAAAGATAACGAACCATTTAGATTTTCTGTTAAAGACACGAACATAGTCAGAGTCCCGCCATTCATGTCGGCAACTGCAGTCGAGTCGAGTCTGCTCCCGTTTTTATGTATTTGTATACCTAATGCATAGTTTTACGTTTACTACGTACCTAATAGGTACCTATGTATGTAGTTTAGTCAAGTTTAGTTATAAAAACGGTGCATTGCACTTTGAAATGGTTGTATTTACTCTACTAAAGTTAGTACTGGTTAGTATATACTAAATATATCACTGAATTTTTATCCTTAATGCCTTCAGCTACACTTGTAATAAAATTTCGTAGGATTACATCACGATCACGCTTTCTTATAAAGATATTTGTCGGCAATACTAATATTATATCATATGAACATAACGTAAAACGCCCGAGAATGTGATAGTGTGAATATGTGTCGTAGTCAAGAAGGTCTATTTTCTTTTTCCTAATATAAAAAATCAGGAATAATACAAAGAAACGAAATTCGTTTGGATAGGTTGGATAATGCCATGGGGCTAAGTTAGGATGTAACTTATCAGTTTTACGGTGTGTTTAATAGTAACTTTTAAAATAACTCAAAAAATAGGTCACTGATATATTTTGTTCCGGTTACTTGTGAATATTTATACTTAATATAATTTTTTCTAATTACTATGTCATACTTATCAATAAACGTGAAAAATTATCCTAGCTGAAATGATTAGCTAAATTAATAGAACATTCTGACTACGACATAGCTAAATAGGTATGCATGTACATAAACTACGCTGCACTGCACTTGGTTAGGAAGTCGTAAGAAAAAACTATACATATACAAAACAAGACCCACATATTTCTCTTTAATAAGAAAATCTATCTAAAGGCTGTAGGCATAGCAGTAAGCTATTATTTATTTTGATATTTTCCACACTAAAGAAACAATCACAAAAAAAATATACTCTGCTGGTTTCTTGGCCTGACCTGTGTTTATGTTTTGCAATGTTGTCACTCTCTGTACCTTCATGGCCACGGCATAACCTAGCTTGGCTATGTGACAGCTTTCTATACAACTTCTGGAATCCACAGAGCAATAAATATCATATGCAATTTAGTTTCCCTTAAGTTTTTTTACATAGACACGTATATGATCATAGTTGTTACACTCTGTAATTCATACTGTTTCCAATTCCAGCCATTCTTGATAAGAAGAACTTTTGATTTCTTATATTTTTCTCGTTTCGCAAACTTTATTGCTTTCTAAATACATACATCTTTTACAACTAGCGTAACGTAAGTAGAATACTTATTTGGTACAGTGCATGCAGATTGCAGATTAAGGTTTCTGTTAACATAATGACATCAGGAAGTTTGCCCGAGTTTTATAGGAACAATTATCGTCAGTGAAATTTGATAAAGTTTTAAATTTTGAATGAATGAAATTTTACGTGATGGGAACCTGATTTTCAGCAAATGGCTCCACTTCTTTAGGTGAAATTGTTTCCAGTAATTACAGTTCTCACTTAAAAAGTGAAGTGACATTTACAAAGCAATGTTATTTATGACTTAATTCTAAATTGCTTGCTTAATTACACAACAGAACATTTTAAAAGTTGTTCTGTACAGTAAAGCAATTAATTCCATTGGCGATCGTTTTCGCGATTTATTATTGTGCTCTAATTTATTTTTAGAAAATGTAGTTAGTGAGAACTAGGTCCAGGATATTATTATGCAGAATATAATTCCTGGAACCCAGAAGTAATTACGTTGTGTACATTCTGGGTGTAAAATTTATAATATGTGCACACTTATGTAGTAATATTGTAAACATTTGTAAGGAAATAGTTCAGGACAGGACAGGATGATATTTAATATTGAGAAATAAAAGAGGCGAAAACTTAGCGGTACAAGATACAAAGATGAATTTACATTAAAGTAGGTATACCTGATAGATACTGGAGGGAAATTACACAATTACCTATAATATTAGGACACAGTGGAGTGCACAATAGAAAATTAGGTCTCATATGTGCTTGGGGAATGTATGTGTTACGTGAATATTCCAGTCTCACTAATTTATTTTGTCCCAACCAGGCTACACCGTCAAATAGTTCTCGAGCTTGTTGTGAATTATACCGTTTTCATGCAAAGGAAGCTCTTTGTGTATAATTTTACGACCTACTTAGCTTTATTGAATCAATTTACTTGATTTAATAGTTTCTTGTGAAATCGGCCGAACGTGAAATGTGATAAGTATAAATACATGAAATATTTCATGAGCTAAAGTTTATTTATGGGATGCGTCATCAAAATGAAAATTTCTAGTATCATGTATGTATAATACATAAGGAGTAACCGAAAGCTAAAGCCATAGTAAGGGAAGCAGCTAAAGTTCAAAGTTTAACTAGAACATTCACAAACACTGGAATTTCTACTGTGTACCATGTAACAGAGATGTTAAGCGACTGAAAGTAATACCTACGGAACGCCGTAGGTAAATAAGTTAGTAACCGAATTCTTGGAACTAAAATTAAGGACATGCCACACATACGCAAATATGTACCTTTTGAAGTAACAGCTTCATCTCTAGATTTATATCTATATTCTCTATTTATAAACATTTTTATGATATAAAAGTGCCGATTCCCTGGCAAAATCTCTTGCGTGACAAAATCTCACACGCTGCATTGGAGAAGTATAATGCAAACTCAACAAATTAACTATACTAGACAACCAAATTGATTATACAAGATTTATTGTAATTTTTAAAATAATGTTATTATTACATTTTATTTCATTAAACTAGCAGAGAGACGAATGTAAGTATGTACTAGGCATGCATAGTTGTATGCACTAATGTGTGAGATTTTGTCACACGAGAGATTTTGTCAGCCCGAGATTTTGTCACACGAGAGATTTTGTCAGCCCGAGATTTTGTCACACGAGAGATTTTGTCCTATTGCCAAAAGTGCCTGTTGCTGATCGGACAGCAATTGTAAGATAATGTTAGTCCTAGGTTAAGTTTGTAGTTAATTTACTCTAGATTAGTAACTCATTGTAGTTATAGTAAGTAAGTGATTTGGTTGTAAGTGTAGGTGGCTAGGGTGTGAGACAGAGATTGAGATTGAGCCCTGAGATTTCTCCGAGAGAATCTCATGTCCAGGCCAGTTGGGTAGTGAATCGTGAGACAGAGATTGAGACTGAGCCCTGAGATTGCTCAGTGAGAATCTCATAGTCAGGCCAGTTTAGTATGGGATCGCGAGATGGAGATTGAGAATGAGCAGGGAGATTTCTCAATGAGATTCTCAATAGACATTGAGAGGTCAGTCGGAGATTGAGATAGAGAATGAGAATGAGATGTGAGATTTCTCATTGAGAATCTCAATCGACATCGGGATGTCAGTCGGAGATTGAGAAGGGAGTTGAGATTGAGCTATGAGATTTCTCAATGAGAATCTCAAAGGACATCGGATGTCAGTCGGAGATTGAGAAGGGAGGTGAGATTGAGCTGTGAGAATTCTCATTGAGAATCTCATTGC
>JAQFYC010000962.1:0-42460 GCA_034694165.1 Tomocerus mixtus | reverse complement strand
GCAAGATTTTAACAGGCATATAACGAAGCGGAGTCTCCGTTTCAATCCTCGAATTTTCCTTGATTGTCAAGGAATTACTTGAAATTGGCTACGATTATAATTGAGCAATCAATTTTGTCAAGGTTACGATCTCTAATCAGTATATATAAATTTATCTGTAGTAGTTTGTCTGTACTGCAAATACAAGCTACACTTCACTAAATAAGTTTTCTAGTTGAGCTGCCGTCGCTATGTTGGTTTGGCTAGGCACGTTGAGCTTTCCTGTGCAAAGGAAATACCTGCATTCCTTCGTAGGTAGTAAGACTCAGGCTCGAAACAAATAGTAATGAGAAGAGCTGGTTCAGAAGAGTGTACATCCAATTCCGTTCTTATTTTTAGTACATTGATACTATGGTTCCGTAAGCTTGCCGCAATACAAGTAAGTAGTTACTAACATCCTTAAGTACAATTGCATACCTACGGCTTCGAAGAAATGTTTTCTCTTCCAATATATAGACTGTATTTACAATTAGTTTTCTACGAGTACTCAAAAGTTATCTAACGATAAGTAAGGCTAGGACCATTCTACCTTAGCTATAATTTACTTTAAGGACTCTTCGAGCGTATCTAATGAAACGAAATGAAATTGAGTTTCTTTGCTTTCTTTTATTTTTACTGGAACAAAAATTCTGAGGAAGGCTGAGGCAGCTGGTGGCTAATATGTATCTACTCCGTTTCCAACTGACTCTAACTTGTAAGACAGAATATAACTATATATACAAATATATACTTATATAGAACTAGTCGAGTTGACTAAAAGTTTGTCTTCAGTAAACAGACGGGGCAGGACAGCTTGCAAACAGTAATGTATGTTAAGTACGTTACTAGTTCTTGAAGAAATATATTAATAAATATTCATAATTTCAGAGTTCCAAGTATGTGTACCAAGTATCTAACTCGCTACGCTACGCATTAGAAAAGTTACACTACATACAGACCTACACATTTTACAGGGTCTAGTAATCTTCACCTTTACATTGTAGAAAGTACCAGAAGTAATAAAAATCGAAAGAATTAGAACCGATTTTCAAAATTATGTATTTTGGAAAAATTCCACACTTTTTTCAGCAAACTGGGATAAATGCATGAAATTAATTACATTGCATCCAGTTACATTTTGATTTAATTGTGGTCAGACTAATTTTTGGAACAACTTCCTGATTCCTAAGACAGGTATTATTAGTATGTAGTAGGTTGTAAAAATTCACACTGACGACTATTCGAACTTCGAAGTGTTTCAAACTGAATCAGAATTAAGTACATTACAAAATCTGTTTTATGATGTTCCGTACTACCTACCTACTGTTTGAATTGGCGCAAGGGGTGCTCCATTTTTACGTTATTGTTATTGTAGGTGTATGTATGCAAAGGTGTTTGTGTTGTATTCATGAATCTGGACTACCCAGTGCAGTAACATTTTTGTATACTACAAAATATTCTATAAGCTTCTAATATTGCTACATGTGAACATATGATTCAGCTATTCTTTCCATAGTTTAAAGACATAGAATGAGAAAGCAAACAATCAGGAAGTGGATTAAGTTGTACTGGGATAGTATGTTTTTGTTTTGTAGTGTGTTCCGTTATATACACTGCGCTGCAACTCGAATGTTGAGACATCCTTAAAAATTACATGAGCATCTTCTCATTTATTTATGCATATGCACTTGTTTTCTTAGAGGAGGAATGCCTATACATTGCTACTGTATCTCAATAGATACCCGTATACATAGCATATACTTTAGTCATGCACTGTATGTACATGTAGCAAGTGCATATGTATGTTGGAGTTTAGGTATTCCCAGCTCTTGTGCTGAAAGCAAAGATGGTCAGTTTAGGAATTGTAAGTATACGCCCATAGAATTTATTTCCAAGTTCCCAATTCCTTTAGCACCACTTATACATATCTGTCCATCTCCTTTGCTCATCTTTGTTCTCTGGTTGTCCCTGTCTAGTCTTAGAATCAAAGGATGAAGTGAAAGCGAAACTGTTTTTCTAGTCTACCTTGTGCGCTTACTTTATTCTATACTTTACCTTGTTTGTCAAATAGGTACCTACATCAAATATGTATATTGAGATGTACTTCAGATAGCTACTTTGAACAAGTAGGTATAAGAATTAGGGTTGTTGTACCTTAAAAAGTATAAGCTAACGAAACTGGGGACAATAATTCCTATCCTGTCATGTTCCTATCCTTTCTTCAATTTATATCTTAACGAGATTGACCAAGAAGAAGTATCAAGAAAATAAGTGCCATCCTACATAGATACTTATCAGTAGATGGTACATAGATAGATACCCATCAGTGGATTTCTGTTCCTTAAGACTGTTGACTTTGGCTTTCGTGCTGTGAATATATTTATCTACATATATACATATGAAGATTAAGGCTAAGGTAGGTAGACTTTGTAGGCAGAATAAGTACCTAGAATAAAGTAAAGTAAAACTGACAATGCTAGCAAAGTACTTAACCATTTAGGAGAATTGGGGAAAGAGAGACTTTAATATAACTTTTGATCACATCGTAGCATTTCATTGTTTACTTCTCTTACACATTCCCTTGACTTGACTTGACGATCAATTATACCAACTGACAATGAGGGGAGAGATCCAAGATGGAAGACGAGGATGGAGCTAGAGCTATATTTAGATTGTATGGATACTGATGTGATGTGATAAGTAAGTATAGTGGCTTTTACTAAAGAATGTTCAAGAAATGTTTTCCTTCAGCGAAAGTGATATCACGGATTTTCCCCAACTTCCTTTTCCTTCACATTAACATTGAACATCAGAGCTTATTAGAACTTACAGTATTACGTCAATTTACTTCGATCATAACATGTCACTCATTAATAAGCCCTTCCAAAAGAATTTCCCTTACTTTAGGGGTCCGCTCACTTATGAAAGAAATTCTCCTTATTATTCCGAGACCTTTTCCTTCCCTCCTTCTTGTCACTTTTTCGTAATAAGTTAACTTTTAATGCCATTTCTATCAAAGAATCATAGGTTCAACTATTTTGCTATTATATATACAATTTCCATTACAAAATAAAACTCATTTTGCACTTTCATTAATATCCGTAATATTATATTGCAGCTACTACCGTAAATGTATGTAGTGTTCCTAGAACTACAGTAATAACGACTTTTTGGCACTTGTAGAAATATATTCAAAATGAATGGGAAAGATGGTTTGCTTGGTTGCGACGGAGAGATGGAGATGAAAAGAAACCTAAAGTTGAGGAAATGTCGTCTTAAAGAAAATCTTTGATTGATGACTTGGATTTGAATGGTCCTTGCTTTCTCCTACTTTCTTCAATTCATTTCCTTTTGCCCTGCTCGACTTTCCTATTTCAGGAAAAACAATTCTATTCAGTTCAACGCTCGCTTCATACGTCATTTCAAATGTTAAAAGCCAAACTTAAGTAAAGCGCGGAGGAAAACATCGAATGGATGTATGCATAGTACCTATATCTGTTTGTATTTAACATTTTAAGAAGTATCTATAATCAAGCGGACGCATATTTCTAAAATTAGTAGTAGGTATACAGAAAGTTGTAGCCAAGAAAAAGGTCATAATTACCAAATTAATTGCACATTCAGTATTAAAATTCGGATGACACGATCTTACAAACTTAATTTACAAATTGTACATGTTTAATTAAGACTTACTTTTGCACAATGTTATACGCTACTGTTAGGTACTACATAATATATCTTGGTTTCACGTAAAGTATATTACAGTATATTAAGAAGTATAGGACAGGAGGAAACACAGCCTCAGTACTCCATAGGACGACTGATTTTATAGCCTCATTTTTATTCCATTGTTTATGCTAAAAGCACTCAATACGCATTACATATTGTCAATTCAGACGCCCAATTAGTAACTGTTCCGTGCGTGGCTGTAAGTCATTGAGGCTATGATTCCTTCTGTCTTACACGTCCATGGGACCATATTCAGTGTATATGGTACAATTATATATAATATATATAGTACATACCAAAAGTTGTGTTGGAAAATAAGGCTCCTTAAATCTATCCTTACTTAATATGCAAACACTGCAAACTTTTGGTTACTGAATTTCTGTGACAATCTTGTGTATAGGCCTTTCAGCACAAGAAAATGAAATTTTGCAAAATTTAATCCCATGATAATTATAGTAGTGCTTCATTTGAAAGGTCTTAATTGAGAAAGAATTTAATTCATTAGAATGGGTAAAATAAGGTGAAACAATCTTGTTTTACATTTACATTCAGTTGATGCTTCAACTAATTTGTAAAATTGTTATACTAATAAATACCTATAATAAAAAAATAATAATTTTGATATTTTCAGATATATTGGGGACACTGTGTGAGAAGTTTCTGTCCAGTAATGTATCTGCCATCCTGTACCTGACCAACACAGAATTGTACGGAAGGAGTACTGCCGCTTCGCAGTACTTTTTGCAACTAGCTGGCTATTTAGGTATTCCTGTGATTGCCTGGAATGCTGATAACTCTGGACTACTCCGGGTAAGAATCCTTGCATTAAACTAAGCCAGTTCATGTACTGGCATACTAAATACTATCTAGAGATTAGATTTATGTCTTATCTTATTCCAGTAGTCATCTTGAGTTGTCGCTGGAAAACTGTGTCTATGAATACGTATGATCTCTAAAGTCTATGGTGTGCAGCTATATTGTACAACTAATTATCATTTGGTCATCCCTAGAATTGAAATGAGGAGAGTAAAATGCTTATTAATCATGTAGGCCCATACTACATACTATTCTACTATTTATTCCGTATGTAAAAATGGAGAAGACCAGCCAGTGAATGAGAGTTGATAAGATTAAGACAGTTTCAGTTGCCTGGTGTTATGAAGTAGTAAAACTAGAGATCGTCCTTTACAAGTGGAAAAATGCATTCTTGTGATTTAAACTAGAATTATAAGATTTCAACACGTTCTAAGTAATATATTGCATCATAATATGTATATGTGACAATGCAGTTCTCATTGGAATTCTAGAGCTATCCGTTTACTGATTCCGTTCTCGGTAAATTTTAATTTAGAGATTCACATGCACAAAATTTTAACTCAAAACTACATCACAATCAAATGCTGAATATTAATAATTTTATATTAGTAAGTGAGGTGGGAGAAAGCGTTCCTCTGTCTTACAGTTGTAATGTCCTGGTGTCAGCATCAGTGGTATAAGAATAAGAGATATGTATTTAACCATTTTACTACCAATATAATATAAATGTAATATAATATTTTTTATTTTATTTTTACACCAAGACATTTTTGAATATTGACGATCTGTCTCTTTACTGCTTCTTAAGGACAATTTTATTCCAAATGAGAAAGGTTCCAAAGGATGTGCTAACTATACATTTCATAATGGCTTATATTTAATGGCACCATATAAAAACTTGCTTTGCCATAATTTTTTAGACTTATTTTATCATAACTTTATTCATTTACCAAAACAATATCCAAAAACCATAAAAATGGGAATCGACCATATAAAAACTTTTTTACCATAAGTTTAAGCAAAAATACCTAATAAAAAACTATTTTGACCCTTATTTTAGTAGTAAAACCATCACAAAATTATGGTCAACATAGTTTTTCATTAGGTATTTTTGCTTAAACTTATGGCAAAGTAAGTTTTTATATGGTGCCATTAAATATAAGCCTTCATATATTAACCAACTGCCAACTACATTGCGTACTAACGGATATCTGCGATAATTAAGAAGGACATTTATACGATACGACATAAAAGGTCGCTATAGGATATCCCATGTAAAAGATAGTTGCGCGTTTTTGCTACTAGTTCTAGACGGTTCATGGGATTTTGAAGTAGTTGACGTCAACGAATTCCTGGATTCACTGTGTATTAATGGAACATGGGAATTGTCGATACATTGGCACTGAGAGTTGTAACACCTCATATTAGATCAGACAAGCCAGTTTTTGCCCTTTTCTTTCATATATCTGCCTGTCAAACTTATATTAGGTACAGGATCAGAAATTCCAATGTTCCATTTCTAGACAGTGAATCCAGGAATCATTTGCGCCACACCACTTCAAAATCCTTTGAACCGTCTAGAACTAGTAGCAAAATCTCGAAAAAATTTCAGGATTTTTCAAAGGTCTAAATTTCATGTCATTGGGAACGGAAGGCAGGGGAATAGACAGTAGAATAGCCTGTTGGTACCCATGGAAACGAACCAGAGATGATATCACGAAATTCCTGTTTGTGGATTTCGGATTCGTGTTGAATGGGGATTCCGCTCTTGTTGTTATGCCACAGATCGAAACAATAATTTTTAAAAATGGATTGCTGAGCCTATAAAACCTATAAAGCCGGTCCTTAAACGACTCTTGTTCTATAGTACTGTATTATAGACGCACACAAATACTTTAACATGATTTGATTATCAGCTCAACAGTTAATTATGTTAGATAGAGGTATTAGGTACAGCGATTCCAGAAAGATTTAATCAATACATCACAAGAGAGTAGGGTAGACGGATAATAGATAGGTAGATGTAGACTGTAGAGTGGGTTAAGTTCATTTCTGGAATCAATTTGTGCTTAATGCAACAGGAGATATTCAACATTAAACCACTTCAGGAGATCGTACACATACTTGTAGTTTATATTAGTACCGTCAGTAAGTAGTAACTCCGATCGCTTCTTATGTGAAAACTCAATACGTACTTACAACTAGAGCTACGACTCCAATCCTAAGTAGTTCGTGATAAGAGGGCTTCCACAAGAAAAAGAGTTCAAAGAGAAAGCGAAGACGTGAAAGTGAACATGAAAGGGGAAGATTGAGAGTACACGTCATCCGCCGCGCATAAGTATACACGAGGCAAGGCAAGCCAAAGCAAGGAGCTAAAGAGAAAGTAAAAGTCATCATATGTAGAAAGAGAAAGTAGAATAGTAAGGGGAAAGGAAAGAAATTATGCAAACTGGAAGGCGACGAGAAAAAATAATCTTCCGTCGAGTCGAGTTGAATACTGAATACTCCAGCCAATACTAAGAAAGAAGACAAGGATGGGCAAGCAAAACCAAAATACTAAAAGAATACTAAGAATCTTTTAAAACAAACTGAGAAACAGAAACGGTATCAGTATTCTCATTCTGATGAAGGAATAGGAACGAGCTAACGTAAGAATTCCAAGCAGCTACAAGTTACCCTTGAAAAATAAATGTTTTACTAGATGACTTGCGTACGTGTGTTGTATTCCTTATCCTATTGTTGCTGAAGGTACTTACTGTACCGACTGGTTGATGCTATATAGGCTATCAAATGTGGCAGACATTAATATTGAAGATATAAAGTAAAAGTAAAGCAGTGCAACACTTGCTGGCTTATAAAATGCTAAGAATACAATACACAAGATAAGATATGTTATATAATGCTCTTACATAGTTCCAAATAGTGCAATATATTTAGTAAACTTCTCTTACACTCGCTGGAGCATATTTTGTAATGTAGTTCAGTACTGAAAGTACAAATGGTAGAACATCTGCAAAGCGTACATAGAGATGAGTCCGGAAATTCTTTATAATTCTTCGTTATTCCATCATTCATATTCATATTTTCACTCCGGCCTCCTTAAAATTTGAATTCATTATATCAGCGAAGAAAACTCGACTTTCTTCCTTCAGCAACTACAGTGCTTCTATTAAATAAGGAATTGTTTACTTTCCCTTTACACAAAGTGCAGTCATTCATAAAATAAAGCTCTCAACAAATACGTACCTTGGTACTAATAGTATTTATAGATTTGGGTATCGTTAACGGCAATGGCCAAAATTTTATTAAAAACATTTTCGCAGACAAACACTATGAGACTTTATGGAGAAAAAATAGGAGAAAGCGCATATATGTACATTTTTGTACGCAGTCCTATATTTGTACCTATCTGTATTAGCTTTTACTAAGAAAGTTTTTGTTCGTAAATTAAGCAGTCCTGGAAGTGTACATTTATAATGTACAAGTAGAAAGTTACGTTCTGCAGACAATGTGTATAGTCGCTCACATGCCTAACCACTTGTTACAGCCAGACAGCAGTATATTCTAATCAACAGAACAGTCAAGTATCCAAAACCTCTTATTGCTCTTATATTCATAAAAATATTTTGCTAAAGTATCATATGTAACTACTTATTATGTAACTGTCTGTACTACAATACATATATATCCATATACATCATCCATATACATCACATTATTTCGTTGCTTTTCCTTTGCCGTTTTGTAATTTAAACCATCTTGCTTGGCGTTGGCGTCCCTTTCTTCTACTAAGTAAGGAATTTTCTCAGTCGATATCTCCAAATGCTTCTCGTTATCCTCATCTGATGCAGAATGTTGAATGCAGCGGAAATCTTCTTTTGGGGCTGTAGCATAGTAGATAATATGCTTGAGTGTGAAACATGATGCCAGTAGCAAAAATAGAATGTTTGTTACTAGCACAACTATTTTCAATAACTACGACAAGTATTTATACTGCTCAAATTCAATCCAATGTGCTATTTACACCTACTAAAGAAAAGAGACTAGACTACCGCTTATAACTCTCACACTGCAGTAGGAAAGTAAGTGAAGATTTTGTTTTTGTAGGCCTTATTATGTTTCAAAGAAGCACATCAAATGAATGTTCGCCTCAAAAGAACAAATGAGAGTTTGTTATTTAAAGCCTTCAGACAGTTTAGCTCTATTCTATTTACTACAAAGATGCTATTTGGCTCATGTCGTTAAGCACGTTTAACACGAATATGCATTCGTGTACTCTCCTTTGCTTTAGATTTATTAGAGGAAGGAAAGGATGGACAAAACTATTCATTCAATTGGATGGAAGCTATCGATCCAATTTAGCTGCCAGATATGTTAATGTACAACAGTACAACTGTTTGTTTGTGAATAATTTTGCTACACTATTTAGTTAGCGTTGTCAAGTTAAGAATATTAAGGATTTATGAATATTGTATAAAGAGGACAAGGAAACCCACAGTAATCTACAATATCTACAAAATAACGATGATAGGAGACAGTGAGATATAAATGGATATACGAATTTATAAATCTAGTGATTCGTCTTTCTGAAATCGGGTAATTTTTTAACATATTGATAACATGTCAACAGGCCTTCAAGTCTACATAATATGTTTCAAGTCAAATTCCAACACAGATTATTTTGGTGTGAATGAGAACGAATTGTACTTGGAGAAAAATACGGCAAGGATCGCGTTTTTTTAATGGTGAAGTATAAAATAAATAATAATAAAAAACATTTCACTTATTGTTCCATATTTTTCATCATAAATGCTTACTCGTATGCGCAGCTACTTTCTCTATTGCAAAAATTAGTTCACAAATGGGAATGTTTAACCAAAAATACTCGTTGAGCCAAAAAACTATCATATCCAATCCTAGGCTTGAACCTACATACGTTGAGTTATCTGTTTTGGGCATTTGATAAAAACAGTGAACAAGGCGATTTTGAGCTCACACGAAGCATTAAATATGCAGTTGTAGAAGATGTAAGATTATTTTCGTCAGACATATCATGATAACAATAACAATAAACTGATATAAGAAACTTGGTAAGCAGCCCTCGGTGTATGGTGAATTATGCGTGACCTTTGAACCTTGAAGATACACATCATGAATGTACATAAATACTTACTTAACAGAAATACAAATAGGCAAGAATTCAGTTCAGAGTCCAAACTGTACGAGGTGAAAAGGGTAAAGTTGCTAAAACCAAACCAGAGTTATTATATATATAGATGGAATACCATATACCAATACGATGCAATGCTACTTTGGTTAGTGGTAAATATGCTATTTTCTTCTGTTGTATATATTTTTCGTATGTAATATTAGGCAAGCGTTCAATTTACCGTTCACCCTTTCATAGCTATACGGATCTGTTCCTTAACTTCCACTCTGTTTTCTTAACTACGTGGTTTCGTCTTCTTTTCCATCTTTCTATGCCAATTCTTTCTTATACTAAAAGCAAGGGAAAGGTAGAAGAGTGTATTGCATTGCATTACAGAGAACAACTTCATTTAGCCTAAGAACTATTTGACCTTCTACATCTTACTTTTCTGTTTCTTTTCCTCATTCAGCGCACTATCTCTACGTCTACTTAAACATTGCAATGGTTGTAGTAAATAGGTAGTGGGTTTGATGTTGATAGTCGTATTGTAAGTAAGTTGGTTTGTAGTAAAACTTGGATGAAAATGAAGATTGGAGATACGTATAGTAATAAAAATAACGCTCACTCAGTCCAAATTCTCATTCCTTTGTTTCATGATTGGGCGTTTCTTTTACGAAATGTTTTTCTGCCGTACGGAAGTATCGGGAAAAGTTGTTGAGCCGTGCTCTTTGATCCAATCCAATTGATCAACCTCTTATGTACGGAATGAATATAAAGATCCTCTCCAGTCTACAACTTTAGATGTGGCGAAAAAAACATAATCAAAGACCAACCTTAGTAGTGTGTAAGGTAGGCAATTGGTCACAAAACACATGTGTGGGTCAGTACTGAAAGCAACATTCAAAGGATAGGCAAATTTTAACATGTAAAAAAGTAGGCATTAAGTCACAAATGAGAATTAAGGCTAAACACGTTGTACAATGTTAGTAGCTACGATATACATTATTCCCAGCCTAAAAACATATAATAACATAGTCTACCCAAACTACCCATACAACCAAATTAGTTGCAATAACAACTTTACCACATCAACATGAAAAGTTTTTATCACACACTAATGAGCGACGCATCGAGAGAATATTTTTCTGATAGGACTATTTTTAACTTCAAAAATCAATTTTTTATTTTAATTATCAGTTTTTAGTCATAACTACTCCCCAAGAACTATACCAATATAATGTGTTGCCTCAAGGTATTGCTTCGTCGACTCCTGTATTTCAGGAATTAATGGACAGAATGTTGAAGGATATTCCTGTGTCGTTCCTTCATTTACGATGTCATTTGTTCTGGTCGCAACTGCTGCCTACCTTACATACTACTAACCTTGCCAAAAGTAGTTACTTTCTGCAATGAATTTTACCGACTACCGAGACCGACTTTACCTACTCATTTTCTTTGGTTGAGAATGTTCCACTGATTATATTTAACTATACCATAAACTATACAACAATAACATTATCTTTAGAATTACTGAATTTTCTTCCAGTTTAACAAAAAAGTTGCGTTAGCTTTACAGATTAAAGCCACTAAATAAACTTATAGTAAAGTATTATAAAGCATTTTGGGGTTTCTTATCTCTGGCTGTATCTAAGATATTTGCCAGGCCAGAAGCAGTTACTTCGAATTGTATCCGTAATTACCGATAGTTAATTAAAGTATTCTCAAATAAAAGCTTTCATCGGTGCTCGGAATTGTGTAATAATACATACAGTTAAGGCTGTATTGAAGCATTCTTAATTAGGTGTATAGTGTATGCTATACGTATGCATTTAGCTCTGCTCCAGCTTGTGATCTGAAATTAGAGCTATAATCAGAGACCTTAATTAACTATTCAATAATGAAGACAATAAGCATTATTAAGCATTGAGCAATAGTTTTGATTTATAGGGCTTTATCAGTGAAAATGAGTGTATACATCAAAATTACTTATTTTCATAATTCGTACATCTCGACAGGCAGAGCTGTTTATCGGTTAACTAGCCGTTGACTGGAGAGAGGCTGTGTAAGACGAATAGTTCCTTGCAATCTTTTTGCGTGAAGTAGTTTTCCTCAGGTCAGTTCCCTCTACGAGTCCCCAGGGCTCAGCAACGCTTTCCTCACAGCAGGGCCTATAAACATTCGACAGAGAAGGAATCAAATTTTGATTAAGTGATGGAAATATTAAATTATCGCTTTTGCATATATATATTATATTATATATAGTAATGTACCCAATTTTCATGCATATGCCATCGGCTCGGATGGGATGCTTTTCAACCACCAGTTGGTAGATACTCGTCGTAAAATCAGAGAGCGAGAGGAATTTCATGACTTCTGATAATTTTCTATGTTCATGATTGTACGTGACAAGTTTCTCCCAGAAAAATTTCACCGCTTTTTTCGTATCTTGCTTCTCCTTTCGCTTTCTCAAACACAAAAGGAAGTTGTCATAATCCGGCATGTCCCATTTATAAAAAGCATCCAAGTAGATATAACAAGTTCTAATTATATCTCTAGTCTCTTGAGCGAGTCGTAATAGCTGGTAGCTATCATCGTGGAGTCTGTCAAGAGCCAACCAGAATTCTTGTAGCAAACGCAAGATATTTTCCTGATCTTTAGGAAGGATTGGCCCCTTCCTTTTATAACTTTTTGCAAAGTTCCTCATGGCTCCCGTGATTTCCCTGGCTTGCGATCTCACACAAGGGTTTATCGTTTCAGTACTCATATTTCCTAAAACCTTCCCGATATCTTCACACCCATTGTCAATTATATCCCGAGTGCGCTGCAGAAACAAGTGGCACACGTCGATTTTCTCTGAAGGGTGCAGATCAACGAACGGAATCCAGCCAGTGTCTTTGTGCCTGCATACTATTCTTTGATGCTTTAGCTGCAGATGGAAAAAATTGTCATCCTGCTCTAAATCTTCTTCAAAGTCCAAACCTTTCCCTATGTGCTTTCTGGGACGGCGACGACGGGGTTTCATCATTGGGCGAGCTAAAAGAGGATCTGAATCCTGAAGCTGCCATTTCTCCACAAATTTCTTTACGATTATTTGTCCATCATTCCGCATCCGATGAACGTGTAGAAAATACTCATCCGTCACATCCAGAAATTTCTCGACAGCTCCAGCTAATTCTTGATAAAGTAATGTCGTGATCTCGAAAGAGTTTTTATAGAACAATGAGACACTGCTTAGGGTACCATGGTCGTCCAGTAAATGGTGCAATGCTGAGGTTATCAACCAAATGTTACCACCCACTACACTTAGACCTTCCAACCCTGCGGAGGGGTCGTCCCAGTACGTTAAATTACTTATGATGGCCCGCACAGAAGCAACGGCTGTCATGTAGGTTGTAGTTGTCAGCCCCATATTATGTGTCAACTCTTCGTAGGTCCGACAATGCTTCTTATGCCAAAGTCTAAACAAAGAGAATTAATTAGTCTAATATTCCTATTACTCAAATTCAAAATAATCTCATATCTTTAAATTGTGTATTCAAAAAAGTTCTCACATAATTGCCTTCTCCTCCTCCTTTCTCTCGGGATCAATGTAGCAACACTTGCAACAAGTGTGATTCTTTCTAAAAAATAGAGGCATGCTTTTGTTTGAAAATTGCACTAAAATATGTTTTGTATAAATATAAGATTGTTTTGAAAAAAAATTATTACTCGATGTGATCCAAAGAAGAAATAGATCTGTAATCTCTCTGCTGTCTTTCTTTCATTATCATAGAAATTTCCGCCCGTACCTCCTTTGATGCAGCAGCTATAGGATCACCATACAATTCTGGTTGACTTGCCTGTGGAGCACTAGTCTTCATTTTGGATTTTCCCATCTTGCTTCCTCGATCCCTAAAACGCAATCCAAGCAAATTAGTTCAATTCAAAAGATAAATATGATGACTTGTACTTTATGTATTCTTTGAACTAAGTAGATTTTTGCTAATATCTAATGTACAGTGAGATGACAAGCAATACTCGAATTATAGTTTTCGCTTCGCAGGGCTATGGCTTCGCCGATTGCCGATTAAAAGGTGTTAGCACACATTGTTGCGACTTGAACCAGATAGGCCAAATTGATTTCTCTGATGAGTTGATTTTACAGATGAAATTCACACACTACTATTGCGGAAGTGTCTGAATAAAAGTAATAACAAGTTTGGAAATGAATGGAAAATAGCTGATATAATTAGTAATACTGATGAGAAAACTGATTACCTTACCGTTTTCAGTGTTTCGTCAGAGAATTTCAATACGTGTAGTGTGACAGATCGCACAGTTTGATGTTGTATGAATGGCTGTGGAAAACTAGACTATTTCTCCGAGCGATTTACGAAAATCAATCAACAATCTATTCGAAGTATTACAAATCCTCAATTTCCATGGATATTCCATTGTCCCTGGAAATCTGGAAATGATATCAATTTTGGAATTATTATTTTAAATATTTTATTCTATAAAGACAATAGACATGTACTACTAACATTAAATTGTTCTTTTTAGCAACCATGTCCTTTCACTCTGTAAAAACCACAATAAAATGATAATAATATGCTACTTAAATTAGCATAAATTAGTTTTTGTAGCTTTCCTAAAAGATAAATTTCTATACCCCCTAAATGATACACAGTTTCTGATAAATAAACACATTTTTCAAAGTTCATTGGTAATAAAGCAATAAAGCAGTTCACACCCACCACACTTAGTTTATTTAACTTATCTTTAGTTTCTTCTAACAAGGGGAAAAAAGTTTTCCCCTGAGAAATCTGACATCCACAGTTTAAATCCAGAGAATGATTTGGAGCTCATATTTCTTTCCAAGTCAACACTCTTGTGAAATATGGTCGATACGTGTAGATCTGTCTATTGTATGTTGTATGTAGTGAAAATTGGAGAAAGTTTCTAATAATGTGGTGTGTGTTACGTAAGAGCCTTAGAGACTCTACGAGATGAGAATACATACTACATATTTGTGTTCATATGTACAGATGATTTTTTTGTGAAACTTTCTCTCTATTATACTATCAGTATTTTGTTTTCCAATAAGTTTGTAAGAGAAAGAACACATGTGCTCCTGACTCTACTCTGTAATGCCGAATTTTGCCTTTGGATGTTGGAATCAAGTTGTTCGCCCGTCAAACAATAATAAGGTGATACTATGTTTAGTTTCTATCCTCCAATACCATCCTATTTATGTACACACTTATATCTACTACATACATAGAAGATTTGGATTCACCTCCTTTCTCCACTGCACATATTGTGTAACTCGTATGTATCTTCAATAGCCTTTTACCTACATATAGTGGGCTAACAGATACATAGATCATATTGAATTCCTTGCCACAAATAATCTTTTGCTTGTTCATTGCTCACTCAACTCCTGACTGAGTTATTTCCCACTTCCGCCGGCAGAATCGAACAAACTCGGAAACGAGATTCTTTGATTAATGGTGCTCAATTCAGTGTGGAGAAAGTAATGCTGGCTCTTGTATATTTCTTCGCCTTCCCTTCTAATGTGTTTCTCTTCACCATGTACAGTACTCGATATTCTGTCTTATCTCATCTCCTTCTTATAGTATAACCAAAGTATGAAATTCAGTTGTGTATGTGTATCGCATAAGCAATCACACGTATGCTGGTTGCATTGTATTGTAGTGTAGTGTCTTTTAAATGGGAAGTTCAGCTGAGCAAAACGAATCTAGGAAGGCAAATCGCGCCGGACTTAAGATCGCATAGAATGAAAATCACCTCGGACGGAACATCGCATGCCCTGCTGCCACTTCGCTTCGCGTATTAACCTACTAACCTAATAAAATCAAACAAACGTCAATGCGGGCATACGCAGTAAAGGAATGGCAAGAAGGGCACGCAATGTTTCGTCCGAGGTGATTTTCAGTCTATGCGATATTCAGTCCGGCGCGATTGTCCTTCCGAATACCGACCAAAACAGCTTTGCTCTTCTTTCTCAGACCAGCTAGAGCAGACAGAATAGAACAGACGGCCCATTGAACCCAATATCCAATATCCCAAAAGAGCAAATAGAAGCGACTTATCTTGGCTTGATTGTATTGCTTGGCCTTCGATAACAAAACGAAAGCAACTCTTTTACTCATGAGCTCAGAGTTATTGAGTTCCCTCTAGTCAAACGAAGCTAACCAAACCAAACTAGGAAAAGCAAATGCATTCATTCCGGATCGTCAATGTATGAGCAAACTAGAGCAGCCCTGAATTTTGATTCACCACACCAGAAACAGCAACCAGAAAATACAAGGAGGGAGTCTTCGTTCCAAGAGTCGGAGTCAGTTTCTAAATTGACATGACTGTTTGACAGATAAGTAAGATATGCAGTTACTGCTATGTGGCAAATGTTTCTTAACCATTCCAAGATTTTTATCAGTATTACTGTACCTAAGGATTTTCTCCCATTTTGAAAAATTCTGTGTAGACTGTGACAGTACCGTTAATGCTTTTACTTGCTATGGATGTCAAATAAATATGTATGGAATATAGATATCTGTATGTAGGGACGTTGAATATGATTTCACAGAGCGTTGTGTTGCTCAATTCGTTTTGTGCATTTTTATCTGTAGGACTACTCTTTTTTACTTTCCTTTTCCTCTTAGATGTTACCGAAATATTATCTATAGTTATAGACGATATCCTCGGTTCGCTTAGCGATAAAATGTCCATGGCCCTCTGGCCTCAAGGGAATTGAATAGTAGAATTTGAGGCACATCAGCAATGCCAAGCCAGCCTCCTTGACTTTTGAATATCCACGAGCGGTTTAAGTTAGGTTAGAGTTAGACTAGAGTTGGGTTAGAATGGCCTCGATTGTGTGACATCTTTGTAGTTTACTTTCCTCTAGTGGTTTTATTTTTACTTTACTTTTACGTTTGTCGTAAGTACTACTATAGCCATTTCCCACTTTATATGGTGTGTACACATTCAATTTAAACACCATTTTTGAAGGGACAGCTAAATGCGAATGTAGGGCAGGGGAAAGTAATTGAAACATCTTCAATTACTAAGAACTGCAAAGTAATTGGACAAAAAGGACAACATCCTTCTTTAGCGCCTTTTCCCTTGGACAATTAAACTATTATTTTCAGAGTAACAACAATTTATTACCTAAACTGTCCTCCAGCCTGGCTCAATTGACACTTTGGGTGGTTCTTGTGGTTTAAGATGTGTCTTGTGTATTGCATTGTGTCCTTAACTAGTATCTAGTACGGTAATAAAGTAAAGTCGAATGGAAAACAACAAGCAAGAGTCAGCTACATATATACTATAACATTATCAAATACAAAGAAAGCTGTAACTATATATTGTTACTACATAATATATTATGTCACCTAGTAAATTCACACTTCTCACTATTAAGGCAAATCCTAATACCCTTCCCAATATCCAGAGATATAGATTTTACCTGCCAAAATCTAACCCTCTCAAGTGTTTTCCTGGGAATCTCTATTTCTCTACGGTAAATGGATTTCAACGGATTTTCTACAAAACCCTTCTATCCCATTTATGTACTACTATATGTTTTGTGTGCATGAGATAAACTTCAATAGCCTGTTCACTTGAATGGATCTACAGAACTTCCGCCTTCCAATCTCTTTCTTTCCTTTCACCTACCTTTCTTTTCCACTCTGCTTTACCACAATTTGCAACAATGGCTACTACATTTGTACATGTACAACTTAAATATTATGTGATATTCTCTGTAATGTTTAGATCGCTACTAGGAGTCCATTACATGTCCATTTACTGTCATAGCATTATCTTCTTAACGCAAACGTACGACCAAATATATTAATAAATATGATACTTTACAAAGCAAACATTTATGGTGCCTACTTTATTTGTAAAAAGGGGATCCTTCCCTTCTGGATAGTTAACCTTCATTTTGCGGCTGACAATTACCCAACATTTGACTTAGATATTGTTGATATGATGCATCAGGAAAACTCATGCATTATATAAAGTTGGCCATAAATAATCATAGTTCCTCATCTCTCAAATTGCTTCAGAATAATGCACTTCGCTATAGTAAAAGTAGATAAAGTGTTTATCGCAGTAAGGAATGTCATGAGGGAGGTTAAATTGCAACATAATTGGGAATTTCGATGGAAAGAAAAAATTAACGTTGCAAACTTCTTTCCTGCACCCTAAATTATATAATTCTTCCCAAGGAGAAGCTGTAAGCTAGAAAATATCGTTCTACAGAAATATATATCTAATTGTTTTATCGTATAGTACTTATATGAATGATCTCGTTAGGCATAGTCCCCTCCAGTAGAGAATGTATGTATTTACTAATATATATTTGTAATTCTGTAATACTAATAGTAATATGAACTTAGGTTTGCAAAAAACATTACAAACTAACTCTCGCTGTCAGTATTTATCTGTGTTATTGGTATTGAAACATTATATGCGTGTCAATAAAGAGCGGCCTGGTCTAGACACAGCTAGAGATGTTGCAGACAAAGAGAAGCATAGGTTCTTTTGCTATCTTTTGTTGTCCAGAATAAAAGCTGTGTCGGGAAAGCACAAAAGTACTTAGGAGAAAAGAATGTAGGATGGCGTGACGGAAAAAGTTAAAGAAATAACTGCGAGAAAGTGAAAGTCAGGCAGTAGTGAAAGCTGAAGCTAAAAATAAAAAGGATAAAGACATGGCTGGTAGGGTAATAGGCTTGTAGTGTGTTCTCGACAAAGGGTAATAGCTCTGAGTGCACTGCACACGATGTAACATACAAAAGTGTGCGGTATGGCTCATGTGTGTCGAATTTCGTTCTATTAGTAAATTTTAGACGTATGCCATAGGCACACAATATACATTCCATTACGATCCCCGAAGTTTAATCAACTTTGCTTTATTTTGACTAATCAACAAAAGATATTAATATATAGTCACACGGACTAATAGTTATGTAGGATGGTTCCCCGACTAGGCTAAACGTATGATTCAGGATGTAGCCATGTAGCTTATATTAATTGTTAATTGTTTTGAAATCTTATTAGTACAGTAGATACTTAATAAACTGTATTTTAAGATAATCATGTAAGGCAAAACATAATATTCTATTTACTCTGCTAATTCCCAATGTAAGGTTTCAAAAGTAAGAGTATAGAAAAATGGAAACTCATACCATATAGGAGGCTAAAAGAACAAGATTCTGTGTGTACATTCAAGTATTATGGGCCTGGGACATAAACGTGGTATATCTTATTCGCTATTTTCACCATTGAACCTCTTAATAGTGGGTATATATTATTCTTGTGCAGTAATATCTGTACATACAGCATATAGAAACTGTTGTTACAGCATTACAAGTGCTCGAATCCTTCTTCCGTGCGTGGAGTGTAGAAAGTTGGTTGTACTTAAGTGTACAGTATGTATATAGTGAAAGAGAAGGCATAAAGGATGTAGAGAATGTAGACGAGCGAAACAGATGGAAAGAGACGAGGAGAGTGAGAGCTTAAAAGTATTCTCATATAATCCCTCACGTAATGGAGAAAGATGACTTTCACCATGCAATCCGATGTGCTATGGTGAAAATAAACGCAGAAGAGAAACTGAAAGGTTTTCCTCGTGAGTCTTGTCATGTATACTTTAGGAACTACGTACATACACACTACACACTTATTATAATGCATAATATTCTTTTCCGAGTAGTGGTCTGGTCTGGTTGGCTACTAGGAACTATTATCAACTATGTTAGGTAGGCATATATAAGAGTCCCGTCTACAAAATACGTTGATTCTTACATGACAAGCTAACTCAGAACCTCTTTTTCTCTACCAACCGGAAGGATTTGAGTATCACATTTACAATGTATTTATAGCTTTTCAAGACTTCTACTTCGTGGTCGTGTTTCTTATGGTGTTCCAAATGTCGGCAATAGCGTTTTATATATTTTGCTAGTGAGAGTAAAACACGAACCTACACACATACGTCAGTAAGTACTTAAAGTTGGCTTCCTCTGTCTAATTCTATGTTATGTTATTATAAGTTAATAATTGAATCCCGTGAACAGTATTAACATTTCATTTACCAATTTACTTGTATGTTCTACAACTGATGTTTTATTAATGTTTTGGGCATACTGAAAGTATTTATCAAATACAAATTACACTAATACGTGTGTACTGTAGAAGTAATAATATGTCGTAGGAACGCAGTAACGCCTTAACACAGCAGGACTTCTTTGCCTATTCAATAAGCCTTTTAAGGTTTACATTGAAATTGGCAGCAAAAAAGTAGTTACCCAGGAAGTATAGCTTCACTTTTGTCATTTGTACCTTAAAGATAGAAAATAACAACGGATATTTTTCATATTCCGACTTCCGAGTCATTGAAATAATTTCAGTAAAAGAGTAATTTAAATATTTCAAACATGAAAAAACAAACGGGGAAATTGTGCTATTTTCCTTTACAGCTAAATAATGAAACATGCAGACTGTACTGTACTAATTGTAGTATCTTTTTTTTAATAAGTATTCAAATAGCGAATAAAAGTAACTGTTACATTAAATCAAATCCGTTACATGATAGTTTTCTCAGATTAATTCATTTTGGCACTAATTCTTTGCACCACATTCACAACAGTGGCTTTGTTATCTTTCCCCATTGTGTAGGTATAGGCATTCTAAAACCCTTACTATACTAATACTACACATTTGCATAGAAATTCATCTTGTTTCTTGTTTGTGAGAGTTTACTACTCGTCCATTATCTCCCTCTCTATAAATCACGATGTTGTCGTCATGTTACATGTTATGCCTACTGCCTACAATGTAGTTATTGAATATCACTCAAGCAAAGTAATGCACGTTTGTTTGCAGTTTTGCAGATGTTCTAGTGGTGGAAATACAGATAGAATTCCAATTTATTATATGTTGTCTAGTGGGGCATAAACTTTCTTTCGCAAAGGAGTTAGTTGGAAATTCTTACGTTAAGGAATAGTAGCAAAGTGCAGATTCTTGTTACAAATAAAGAGTACATAGAACATTTAAAATTGCTTTCTCTTTAAACTAAATGTAAGCATGAGTAGAGCACGTGCGCATTCGTTAGTTTATCCTTGATCTACTCATTGTACAGATATTGTAAGAAATTTAGCCAACAGCTTGTAGAATTTTTTTATTCTTCCCAACTCCAACCTTATTTTGGGTCTCTCAATTGGTTTTATTATGACTTTATTGTTTGTATTGTAACTTAATAAAGACTTCCTATCAGTATACATTATACACTGACAGTGAGTCTGTTGACTGGTTACAATGCAATACAACTGCAACATACTAACACACATTAGGGTTACTCGTCTTCTATAATATGGTAAATAAAAATAAGAGATGACTACTTGAGTAAAAATATTCACATTACAATGTATGACGCAAGTTATCATACTGACTCAATGCATCTGTCTTTTATTGTATATCTTCATTGTATTTGGACAAAGAACAGGAGATACCTAAAATGGAGATAGGTATGTATGTATCTAGTAGCTAAATATTATAGCTATTCCTAGACATGCTATTGTTGCTATCAATATACATATTTTGACCCTTATGTACATATATATAAGGATTCAGTGAAAGTTATCGAAGAACAGAAAAAATGGCTTTTCAAGGATAGAAAGGCCGACTTTCTTCCAGAAATAAATGGGCAGAGTTTTCCTATCCATCCCATCGCTACCACTAACTTCTGCCACAGTTTTTCTTGTAAAATCTTCTACTCGCGTGGGTAACCCTCTCTTTGCTACATATAATACCTACGTCACCTTTCTTTACATAAAACTACAACTTTTCCATTCTATTCACTAACGGTTTCGTGTAGTCTACTGATACCATAGATGTTTGATGTAGTGAAAATAATTTTAGTGTCTTATACTATTGTATGTAAGGAAAAGTGAGTAGGTATGTTAGCATCGCTATAGAAGTTACTGTAAATAAGAAGCAAGAGCATTTACACAGGAAGGAAGTATGGAACGAGAAATACTTAACAACTCTATGAATCTGCTCAAACTGTCAGCCTAACAGAACACGCTACATTACCTTACTGGTCCAGGAAAAATATTGTGAACTTGATAAAGCTACTTACTTACGTAGTTCTACTTAGCGTAGCCTTTAAGTTTTGTACTCTGTAAACGATATAATCATATCAGCAAATGCAGCTTTGAAGTTTCCTAATATATGCATGAAGTAAAGTAAAAGTTTTGCCCAGCATAGCATAGGTACGGCTACGGTTACCTACTGTGTTACTCATATTTAGTTACAGTTACACGTACACGTGGGTCCTAATTAAAGATTATAAACAATTCTATGCTGTAGCAAGCAATATCAACTAACCAAAAATTAAATATCCACTGTGCTACAAATTAAAAAACTTTAATAATCTTCCGTGTTCAGTCAAATCAAGAATTCCACACTAAGTAAGTACCAAAGGTGATTTTTAGGCAAGAAATCTTTCCATACAAAATGCTATATACTCAGAACTAAATACTGCATACATACATGGCCTATAAAAATTGAAAAAGCAAATAAGTATACTTAGGTAGTGCTACCAGTATTATTTGTAAGTATCAATATATTTATTAATGTTCTTCTAATTCATTGGCTACTGGACAACTCTTGTCATGAATTTTATGACAGTGACATGACATACCAAATACAATTTATTGATAAATATAATGTCTTATTGTTAGTTGTTTAGTGTTGTGACGTGTAGTGTAAATGTAATGAATTGTGTATCATGACTTTGTGTGTTTTGTTTTCAGAGAGCGAGTCAAACTGATATGATACTTCAATTGGCCCCCTCGGTGGAGCACCAAGCGAGTGCAATGCTGTCCATTTTAGTGCGCTATAATTGGCACCAATTTGCCATTGTGACAAGTCAGATAGCTGGACATGATGATTTTGTCCAGGCCGTCCGCGATCGAGTTCTGGAGAAGGAGAACAACTTCAAGTTCATCATTTTAGCTACTGTGATGGTTTTGTCTGAGAAGGATTTGAGTTCTCTCGTGGGCTCAGAAGCCCGAATCCTGTTACTCTATTGTACTCGAGAGGAAGCCAGAACGATCCTCGCCTCAGCTTCCAAATTAGGTCTTACTGGGGCCAATTATGTCTGGGTTGTGACTCAAAGTGTGATAGGCGACAGTCTTGATGCTCCTGCGGAATTCCCTGTTGGAATGCTCGGTGAGTTCCCTTATATGTATCTATATACTTAATATTACATCTATATATAGGTATATAGCACTAAACTAACTCATCTGACTCAAACCAACCAAGTAAGCAACTCCTTTTCATCCTCTTTCCTCTCCTCTTCTATTTGACAACTTGCTAACATCTTCTATACTATCTGTATACCTACCTCACTTATATTCTTAGTAGTCAACCTAGGTAGGTATTTATTATGTATCTTAACCATTATAGTTTACCAAGCTCTAACTAGAATCTTAGATATCATCCTCTTCCATTTCATTCTCTTAACAAATTAAATGAACTCGTATAATTTCTTGCCTGTCTAAAAGCTACGGTTGACAAAGAACAAAATTATAGTCAGCTAAATACCTTTCTACCTTGTGTACCTATGTACTATTCTATGCTTGCTTGTTTTCTCTCTTAACTGTTTCTATTATCTACACCTAATATTTGCTGGAGGCACCACTACCACAGTCCCGTGAGTAAAGACCGTGTCATATTAGCTATAGTTAGTGTTTTAGTGAGATATTGCTCTACTTAAGTTGATACACTTGCTCTTTCTTACTTATTACTTACACTACTACTATTGTTAGCTAAATGAACATATGCTCTCTTGTTAGAATCTAATAATAGATATTGTAGCCTTGGATAGCTACATAGGTAAGGCAGGTATGTTTCACGGTTCTTTACTTTTACTACGTAAGCATAATATACCATAGGAAGGAAGTTAATGTGGGTTATATAGGATTCTTCCAAGCGACTTGGTTGTAGTTCTGATCTCTTAGCATTAATAATAGCTATGTTGTTTCCTCTGTTCTTCTTTGTCTCCTAACAAATGAGGGCGTTTTTCATGCTCTTTTATAACTTCCTGTCTACGCTTTCATTACGGTTTCAACATATCGTTACTTTTATGCTAGTGCGTTTCTTTCCCAGCTGGTGTTAATATTCCCTTTCTCGAAACTGAAACTGGGTTTCTACCTTCGTATTTGCATTGTTGCGTCATATACATTATTGTAACATACATAGGTGAAAGCAAAAGTAGACGGTGGTGCTGCGCTCTACAAATGCCCCATTACTTACTGTTACATTAGATTATTAGTTATTTTCCGGTTGTTTACCTTTCAAACTTCTTGGACAATGGCTAATTGCATTTTATTACGCAACTGAAACAACAATAATAGACTTTGTTTATTTATTTATTATTATGGTACCGCTCATAACATGTTTACCATTGCCACTTAAATAAATAGTGTGTTCAGTAAATATACCTTATTTAATTACTTTCCCTTTTTACATAGAATTATCGTTTAAGACTTTCCCAAGTGGTTTCATCCAAAGCCAAATCTTTATTGGCGCTTTGTTCTACACATTTCCTCTAGTTTTCGTAAGTCTAACATTTTGTAGATGGTATTGCAGTGGATTTACATTGCTAACAATCTTGTAAAATACCTCCAGCGTTCTACCTTTAATATTTCTTATAGATATTCCTAGTATCTGTCCAAATTCAATGGTTTGATGTATTAAATGCTATTACCTAGTGTTGCTTATACAAAAATCGCTTGTATGAGAAATCCTTATGCATAAATAGAAAGCAGTATAATATTGTAGGATAAGCATTTTGCAGAGAGCATGTAATCTTTTGTTGTGGAATTGGTAATAGTTTCAGTGTGAAAATGAGAGAATATATCTGTAGCCGGCTTATTTTCAGTCGATTCCAGTAATAGGTCTAGAACCACTGATACAATTACAAGTCAGTTCATTCTGCTTCAATACCAGTTGGATATTGTAGTCAATTGAATTTGTGAGTATCTGAGCCAGTTGCACACTATGTTACATGCGTACATACATAGTACAACCAAAGTTAAATAATAAGGAGGATAGATTGTCTGTGCTGTACTACATATCCATACAAAAGTCAGTAGGGTAGAGTCTGATGGGTTGTGCATTATTTGTATCTGACAAGAACTTGTCGAAATCCGTTCAACAAACTATGCCGAATTGTGTAAACACTTGGAATGCAATGCACTCATGGTGGATTTGACTAGATGTGTTTAATGTAGCGAACACGTTTACAATGGAATAGTATAAGTCTGTAGAATTGGTTCTGATGTAACTCTGCTAATATTCCTTCTAGTGGAAAGATCATTGTACATTAGAATTGTGTATACAGCAGTGTTAGTCCTTTTCTTTTGCCTTGCTTATATAAGAGACCCATTTATCTAGCAGTGTTTTGTATACGTACATCGTAGAAGGTACTTTCACCATAAGAGAGATAGTCTCATTCCCATTATTGTGCGTGCTATTTATGTCAAACTACGTACAGGGCATAGTAAGTAATAGGATTGTGTTACATTTTACGTTTGGAGGGAAGCACACAGGTCCAGATCCAGATAACTCAAGTCGAGCAAAGTAAAAGCAAGTCAAAGTCTACATATCGACATAAGAGGACTGAACAAAGCAGAAATAGTTCTACTATTGCATTTTGCGAAGCATGTCATGACATGCCCCTTTCCAACGCAACGGACAAGACACGACTGAACTTAACAGAACACGCGGTTCAACCCAGTTCATTTGATCCTCCTGCTCCTCAAAGAGGGAACGGAGATGCATACGGACACGTTTAGGTATATTTGAAATCATACAACTATCCATTTAGCCACTTATATAACTAAAATATACTTGAATATAACTTGAATGTGAAGTTAGAGCTATGTAAGCATAAAGTCTAGCTTAAGCTATAGTTAGCTACTATTTGTGTTGTAGCTTTTGTGCCCAGGATGTTCACATGAGACTCGAGCATCCAATTTGCCATTCTGTTCATGAAATCCTAAATTGGCCCATTATGAGCTACCTATAGCTTTTCTAAGTGGAAATGATTTTCCGACAAAATAATTGCTTTCAGTTAGCCGAGTTCAGTTGTGATGGGATGTGAGCTGCTTTACTGTTATGGAAGTTGTTATATTATCCGAGACACAATTAGAATAGGATGGATAGGCAATAAGGATGGGATGGTAGATGGTGAGCTGGCAACTTTCTCTCATTGGGTGTGGTTTACACTGCATAGTTAGTTAATTAAATGCACTGAGCCACCTAATTAACCTTGTGCTAGCGATTATATAGTTATATATATAAATAGTTAGAAATAAAAGTACTACTATTACTGCTGCTCGACCCTAAGCGTTTTCTGTTCGACGAAAATGTCTTGAATTTAAATTTAAACCAGTTTACAACACTTTTCATTACACGTTTATATTTGTATTAAAGGAGGTAATGTATACTTTTAAGTGCAAGGAAGTCTTGTACAAATTGGCAACACGCCCTATTATTAATGTACTACACCTAGAGGAGGATAACCTAAACATATCCGCATCTGCACAGCAAATTCAATAATTTTTCTTATCAGTTTCGAAACATTAAATCATCAAAAGTATACAATGATAACCTTCGGCTGCTTTAGTTTCAAAATATACTGGTTATTAGATGAAGAAACTGAAAACTGAAGTATCTTGGTCGGGCCTGAACCCGGCAAACAGGTTTCTTTATCTCTAATTAAAAAGAAAGAACATTGAATGTTTCCAATTTTTCTGTAAAACCATCAGAATTTAAAAAATATTAAGTAGCCAGAAAAGTGAATAATCTCAAAAACGAAAGAAACTGAACCTAAACGGCGAAAGTTGGAGAAAGCTGTGTGAGCATGAAGGGCATGTGGACAATGCTGTTATAAAAAATAACTTTTACAGTAGCTTTTAGATATTCCTGAGTAAAGTGTGTTTAGTTAATTCTGAAAACGCACATAGGAACCTACTTTTTAAATAACTACATAGTTCTTGTAAGTCTTTAGCCAAGCTTTCAGGGTAAATAAGTAGGGAATTAAGAAAAGTATGGAACAGTAAAAGCAAAAAAGACTATTACAATGAATAAAAGTATGACTGATGAAATTAAAGATAGGAGAAAGTTTTAACATTATAATTTGCAGAAAGGGAAAGGGAATGACTTTTAAAAAGATTTTAGATAGAATATAGCAGAGCAATGCGCCTACATGAAAGAGCTACCTAAGTATGTAGACTAAGTAGGTACCTACCCAGTTTTTGGTGACGTACTAGTACATAATAGTATAGTGTGCAGTAATAAAGTAAGTAGTACGGAGTACGTATCGGTATCATATCAAGCTATAATAGTATGTGTACATAATATTAAATCCTGTGTACATACATCCATGCAAAGAACAAAGAGAAGTAAAGGGATATGAAATTGGTTGTGTTCTTAATAAAGAATATTGCAAAAGCCTCGGAGGTTAAACCCTGGTGACGAATAAGGATAAGCCAACAAAGCTCCTGAGATCATATCGTATCATTCGTTATCTCTCTCCGAGGAATCTAAACTTTATCTTTTGTGCTATTCTGGATGCGAGCATTTCACAGTTTTGTTCTCCTTGCTGTTGCCCAAGAGGTATATTGTATTACAAAAGTAAATGCCGTATCTGTATTGTGTGTATAGCTGGCTGGGTAGCTAAAACGTAAGTAACGTGTGTACTTTAGCTACAATGGGAGAAGAGAACTCTGTTGATTATGTATTGTAGTCTGTGTCTACTCTTGTCTTCCTTCTTCTCTTCTTCTTAGAATATCTTTCTCTCCTTAAGCGTCTCAAAGTTATTTAGTAGTGAGAAATGTTGTATTTTAGTTTCAGCATGTTCTCCCTTACTATGTAGTACAAGATACACCTAGGTGTGCAATGTGCAAGGACTCTCTATATATAACTAACTACAATATTCTCTCTCTTTAAGTAAAGTAACCAAGAGGAACAGTTTTAAAAAAATTCCCATAGCTCGTCTGGTATGGTCGGGAATTCAGTACATTTTGCCTTTCTCTTTGACTTGACTCTAACTATTAGAAAAGCAACGTTCGGTAATGAAAGGCTCATAGCACAGTGCATCTATAGCTTATGTATTCGTGTACCTACTAAATATATGAAGCCGAGTTTGACTCAAATAAGCAGAAATAGAGTAAATTCACTTTTGTGTCGTCTCATCTCCTTTCTTCTCTTTCTTCTGTAATCGTGCGCCTCTTTCTTTGACAGAAGAACTTTGGCCAAGGCTATTCCACCTATTTTTCTTGTCTTTCCGTACATTTTCAGCACGTTTCAATTTGCTTTTATGATCCTTACATTATATACTCCGGGTATTGGTAGGCACGTGTGTAGTAACCAATTTTCTTTAATATTCTATCTTATTGCTTTGCTACTTTAAAGACAACATGCAGAATAGACACAGCATCCCTAGTATGTTTTGTGGCCGATGTATTAAGTATTTCAAGTACAGATGTTCTGGAACTTATAAACATTGGTTATTCCACTTGTTTTCATTTCTAGTACATGTAAATGGAGTTAGCAATTCTATTTCTTCTATAATAATATTTTTGTGTCTTCTACATTTCAGTTTTATTAATTTCGGCTTGCATTTGTAGCTTGTATGTATTACTTTTCTATTTTTTTCAGTTCTTTTTAGGAGCAGCTAGTCTAACTATAGTAAAAAATGGTTGTTTGTATTATGTAGAATCCTGTTTACTAAGCACAGTGTGTGTTATGCACATATTTGTACTTGTTTAAATAGGTTTTTGAGATGAGATATCTTTTTTTCTGTTTACAGGTGTCCACTTCAATACCAGCTACGAGAGTCTGAAATCAGAAATCTCTACAGTTCTTCGAGTGTTTGCTTACGGAGTTGAATCTTTTGTATCGGATTCTAAAAATAGTGCTTTCAGTTTATCTACCTCGTTGTCCTGTGACGGCTTAGGTGACACAGCCAAATGGACTGTTGGCGATAAATTTTTCAGATATTTAAAAAACGTTACAGTGGATCATGAAAATAAGCCCCGGATTGAATTTAATCAAGAAGGAACTCTCAAATATGTTGAGCTACAGATTATGAATTTACGCCCTGGGATCTCGGATCGACAACTCGTTTGGGAACAAGTAATATTTTTTATTTCATTTTTTCGTCGCAACAATAGTAAGACGCAGATATAGTATTTTAAGAAAAATGGCATTTGGTGAGTTTTTGATGGGCAACTTTTTCTTATGCAGTAATTTCCTTTGTCAAATATCCAAAAGGATTGATTTTTATTGATATTGTCATTTTTGCTTTCTACGATTTATCTTCCTTTGTTCACTTACATCATCTTATTGCATGTTGAGTCTCATCAATCAGTATAGAACGTACAAATAGAAAATATAAATCGTCTCCATTTTTCATATATTTAGTAGGTTAGATAGGTAGTTAGGCAAGGCACGTAGTCTATCTAACGATAAGTCAATTTTCTATCATCCATTAGTACTCTATTTGAAGATTTTTAGGAATCCACCCAGGATAGCACATAATTTTACATAGCTAGAACTTAGAACAAGAGGCTAAGCTTACAGTGGTTGTCGACTAGAGTAGACTATGACATAAAGTTAGCAAGACAGCTGTGGGAATCTGATGAAGTATACTTAATTGAGTTATTTTCTGATCGCTCCAGCTTAGTGACTAGTAGTGAAAGATAAAAAGAAAGTATTACGGGGAAAGTCTTTTAGGAGTTAAGACTTAGGGAAAATTGAATCCTTTCCATTGTATTAGCTACATATATGTTTGATTGATTGATTCTCCTTTGTTCTCGAACTGTCTTTCCAATATTTCGGCATCTTACAAATTCTTTTATTATGAAATAAAGTACCTACTACTGTACAACTACTGCTATTTCATTACTATGGAACTAACAGCATTCTTATCGTAATAATCTTAGAAACTTTAGTTTGTGTTTCTGTTGTCCTCGATGAACACGTTGTAGTCGCATGGAAGGTGGACTATGTAGGATACTGCGATGTGATATTTTCCATGTTGTTAATGTATAAGAATATAAGAATGCGTGTTCTAGCATACTCCTATTGTAACAGAAAGAAGATTAGGTATCTGGCAACGAGTTTTAGTTCTTTCTCAAATTCTAGCTACTATTCTGTTATGTTGTCGGCAACTAAAAAGGACTTCTAACGATAAGTAGTTCTATCCGAAAAGACTTATTCCGATCCGCTGAAATAGAAAGGAGCGTAACGAAAAACTGAAATTGAGTCTACTTTTCTTTTAGCTTAACTTTCATTTACGTAGTAGAGAATGGAGATGACAATAATGTTACGTTGCAGTTGTGGGTAGATGGATGTCAATACTTACTTCGTCAATGTACATATATGTATAGACATAGAGAGATGCGATATGTAATTGTTACCGGAATAATCAATATTAGTACAATATCCAAGCTGGCTAGGAAGTGGGCATATAATTGTATGTGAAAAGAGCATGACACGTTTACATACAATATGTTAAGGGGGACTCCATAGGTAGCATGGATAGGAGAACGGGTCACCAGTGCAAGTTGGACAAAAATGGGTCACATATTTTAAAAGATCAACTTTCTGGCGGGCTCTTGTAGCCGACTTTTTTAATTTTTTATGGCCTAAAATGATTTTTGAAATAAAAAAGGTTTTGAGTAGAAATTTACATTGGAAGAGGTATAAACACTATTTAAAAGGTACTTATAACTAATAAAGTGTAGATATCGCGGACATGAGCTTTTCAAAATTTTGAAAACTAATTATAAGTATACAGTTTTGGGCGCACGTACCTATAAATACTAGTCTAACCAGCCTAGGTAGTGTGCAAAGTGTAGGGGAGGCCCTTGCTCTCTGCAATATATGTCGGTGTGTAGGTACCCTTACTTAAGTAGTTATAATGGCCCTTCCCGGTTCTGGTCTGGTTCCTTGCTTTTTTCCAAATGATAGTTGGGTGTCATTTCATCCGTGTGTTACGGCTGAAAGAAAAAAGTGGAAAAGCCCTACTTTAGCAACTTAGTCTTAAGCAGTCCGTAACTCCGTTAAAGTTTACTCTATAAAGTTTATCTATCAGCTAATGTCTTTTCCCCTCTTATCTCACGATTTCATCTTCATTTACGCCTTTTGGACTAATGAAACTTTTCTGAGATCCCCCTTTCGTGACTTTAGACGTTACTTCCTAATTTATTAGAATTATGCCCACTATTAGGGTTTAATGCCGTCATTGTCTATTATACTTACTACGTACACATATAACTCCTTTCTCTCCTCAACTCTAAGTGGGCTGTACAGTAATGTGTCCGTAATAGCATTTTTGGATTAACATAGTTTCACTCTGAATTAAGTAGCTAGTAATGTTATTTAGTGAAGGTAATTCTTTAGATCTGTTTACATGTGAATAAGTACATATTTACATAATAAACTAAACAGATTGATTTATATGGCAAACACTACCTAGTTAAAGTTCTACTTTAATGTAATGGATATCTTTAATAATACTTAAAGCCTATGCCCAAAGGTGTAGCTTTGTGTAGGTATAGGTTGATAACAATGGTATTTAATCCTCTATGGAAAATAAGTTACCGGCTGAGTGAACCACTTCTAACGATACGCAACCCAAGCAGCATCATGGTCGGGAAGCCTACAAGTTTAACTTGAGTGAGTGAAAGTATAGAGAGAAATTTTGTGCTTTATACTAGATATCTCGAATCCAGACTAAACTACTTCTATCCGGATCTACCTACCTACATACTACCTACATGTGTAGTTCGCTAGCAGCTGCTTGAAGTGAAAAATAAATATTGTGACTAAAAGTTTGTATTTACAGTCGGAGTGGAGTAGTAGATTATGTATCTATTTCTGTCCTCTCCTCTCCTTATGTTACTTCAACTCTAACTCTACTCAACTTAATTTCATCCCTTGTCTGTCTGTTGACTTACTGTTTAACATTATGAAACATCACAGAACTTTAGCTAAAACTAAACTAATGCTGCATGCGTCACGGCATGAATTTTGGAATATAGGACAGTGCAATGCATCATGCCAACTTTATTCTTAGAAGATGAAAAATAATGTCAGATTTTCTAACCCAATTCCCCACTATTCAATTAGCTTTTACTGTGCTCTAATTCTCATTTAGAAAATTAGTAATTATGTCGCATGTCCATGCAATTTTATTGTTTGACATGAATTGAAAAGCAAATTATTAGAAATGTGGACTTCTTCCGACTAATCGTGTAGGTGGGATTAGTGATATTCGTATTGATACATGTAATTCAGATTCAACTACAATTTGTACCTGGACTATAGTTTATCATACTTATTGCTATTATGATGTACCTAAATAAGTATATTTATTATACCTATATGTAAGTAGGTGTAGCGTGTAGCGGATGCATCACAAAATACCTGTTATCCCGTATCACCTACCAATGTTTACTGACTTATATTTATGAATTAGAAACAAATATTTTCATCGAGTCTACTCCAATAAAAATTCCGAGACTCCCGTCGTCGTTGCTTTGGATTATAAAAGATATATGTAACTAGCAGATGCTTTCTTTTATTTATATAATAAAGGGCTGAGCTATTTAGTTGCTCAGAATACCGTTAATACATGCAGGGTGGACTAAAATGCTTAATGAAATTCTTTTAGAAGTGTGTATGTAGTAGTATGGAGTACAATGCAATAAATACAGGGAGAAATGTGCATGTTTGCAAAATTGTAGATTGTGCCCATTGGCAAGTCTACTTGAAGTGAACTTTTCAAGATTTATTTTAGTGCTCAGTTCCAATCCACAGTCCTCCATGAATTTCGAAAGTCTAGTCATTCCTGTCACTCAGTCCTGCTGTTTTCTTTGATATGTAGCGTACGAGTACTTTTGCAAGTAAGCCCCTCAAAATTGGAATGCCTTTTATGCTGTCCAAAGGGCTGTCATTATTATCTGTCCTTTTAGGAAGAAAGAAAGAGACTAGTGGAATGCATTATGACTTTGATGACAAAGGTCTAATAACTTCTGGTATTTCAAGATATGAAGTTTCTCCGGGTGGACAATTAGTCTCTAATATTACTGGGAAATTCTTTGTTGTGTATCATAACTATAACATCGTTGAATTGAGTATCAATGTCAAACCTCATGCATTCACATAAGTACATAACGAATATTAGAAAACCCATTACACGAAATTGGCACAAATGAAAATATGATATTTATGTTATAATAGTAGAGCATAATGTATAGATTACAGATAGAACATTCTAAAGCCCAGTTTCCCACTCTCCACTATGCTGATGTTGACATTTTTCTAGTTATTGCAGAGTGGTGCAATATATTTAGGCTCTCTATCGTCAGATTCTTCGTCAGATTGTCAAAATGTAATGAGAATGAATTGAATTTCCAAGGACACGTCGCACTATCTGTATAGCAAAAAGTATTCACTTTGTTGGAGAAACTGACGATGGCATGGTGTGGTCTGGTCTGCTTTAGTATTTATGGAAGCAAAAAAGGAGGGAGAACAAAGAAAGGACACTACTGAGAATTTACTTGGGGATGACAAGAAGGTATAACTAGAACTGGAGCACTTTAGCCAAACAATAAGTTATTTCAATGAAGAAGAATAGTCAGTCAGTCGGTTCAGCTCCAGTTCTACTCGAATCTCTGGTTCCAAGTCACCAATACCGCCAATATGTGATGTATGTTAGGTACGCATGTATACTTAAGCTGTAGCTGGCCAGACCAGAGCTAAAGGTCCAAAGTGACTGATTTCGGATACTAAGTTTATTGGCTGTCACCCAACTTTCAATTCTCGATTTTTCATGTCCACTTCGTGTTTTTGGCCTAAAGTGAATACGATAACAGAAAACGGTATATAAAGATGAAGAGAAATGTGTCTAAGTTGCGATTCGAGATTGCGAAGTGGCTGTGGAATACCATAAGCTGGAAGTTGGCAAGCTTACTCCTCGAGGTAAAAGTATGAGTTATGAAATCGCAAAATCTCTCCGTTTCTACATTAGTAAATACGATTATATTTCTCTAACGGATTGACACAAATGGATGAAGATGCTGTAGACTATGGAGTATGGGACAAAAGGAAAAACACTTTTTGCTGCATTTTGTATAAGTTAAATTGGCTCACCAAAACTATACATTAGCGATAAGATAATAAAACACTAGGCGTATTCGACGTAGTGCAATACTCTCCATTCCACCAACGATTAGATTTCAGTGCTATAATACTTTTCGAAGTACAATATGGGTCATTCTAAAGTACCGATACATTTTGGAGAAAACATTCGTGCTTTCTCTTAATCAATCCTGTAAGTGTACTTGCGTTCTAGGTGTACTTAACGATACTAAATATTTTAGTATTGAACTCCATTAAAGGAAGGCTTTATTACCTAGTTTGCAATAACTACTTATAATGTAATATAAATAAATAGGCAAGTAAAAGATTAATAAGGAGAGCACACACTCTACTTTCTCCCGGCCTATTTCGAGGACGTGGCTTGTGTTGTACTATAATAAAGCTGTCTGGAGAAATACATGTGGTAAAATGGTTTATGTACATATAATATGTGATCTTTTAGATTGGATTGTGGCAGTCTTGGAAGCCCCCGCCTAATCAACTGGACATTAAGGATATAATCTGGCCCGGCTATAGCCACAAACCGCCGGACGGAGTACCGGAGAAATTTCACCTTAAGATTGCATTTTTAGAAGAAGCCCCTTACATTAAAATGGCAGACCCTGACCCTGTGACAGGGAAATGCTCCCCTGATCGTGGGGTACTGTGCCGAATAGCTCCAGACTCTGAAATTATTGGGTAAGTGAAGACTGGAGTGAATTAATCGTGAATACTAATTTGTATAAAGATAGACTATGTATGAGGTTTGGCAGGGCAAATCTAGCGATAGACAAATACAGATTAATTAAAATCACTAATTCATGCTTTTACTGCTTAAATTTGCATAATGTTTATGTAAATTGGGAATAGTAGTATTTCTCTTGCTCGTTAGGGATTTTGGAGGCAAATCTCCCCTGGGGTCTACAATAACCTCTGAACTGAACAATCCTTCTCTAATGTCCTCCATAAAAAGATCTAGATTGCTTTTCTTTTTCACAGTTAAATGTAATTGCTTTAGAATTCTTCATTTTCCTGGAGTTTTTATTTTCATTCATGCTTTCAAAATTGTGGTTGTGGTTGCATGGTGCTGGTTTGGTGTTATCTATAATATAAAAATTTACGTATTTAGATCTACGTATAAACAGTTTGTGATATCTCTTCGTTTCATCTTTCATTTTACTCTAGTCGAAACTCTTTTATTTATTTCTCATATTCATATTTGAATGGAAGAATATGATTGTGAGTAAAGGAGTCAGTTATCTGGATTCTCTAGTGCTTTATACATACTTAGACAGACATCTGCCACTTCCAAGGGAAAGTTTTTGGTAAAACAAAGCTTAAGCCACTGTCTGTTTGCGTGAACTATTTTTAGGCTTCTTTATTGTTACGTGTTGTTTGGAGAGGAATCTCGAGTTTAGCTAAAGTAGTTTCTTCGTTTACCACGCAGGCTAGGATTTCAGTAGGGAAGAGAGGAAAATCAACAAAATGTTGTATGTGACTGAAGTGTGTAGATATAGATTACCAAAAATGTACCTACATACCTACGTACCCTATCTTTTTCTTGGGACAGTATTACTATATAATAGATACCTAGATAGACCAGAAGATAGTTACAAGGCATGGAGCGAACACTGAGTTGAACTGTATGACAGTTTAAACTAAATGTAGTATAAAGTAGCACAGAGTGGATTGTCCGTCCCTCATGAATGCCTACTTTGGAGACAGATGAAAGGAAGGAAACCGTTCCTTAGAAAATGCCTACTTTAATAGGTACATACGTATGCTACATAGATCGTAAGGAAAGTCGTATCCACACATTTAAATTGGGCCTAGAGTTACGTATAAGTAAGGCCCTTAGCTAAACCTTATATACCATACTAAATATGTGGGGTCACAATGCCATGATGCTCAGGACCCCTACACTTAATGAGACATTATTTTTAAAAGAAAACTAATGAAGATTGCAAATTGTAGTTCGTAATGTTGAAAAATTGATTTTCCTGGATTTAATGATCTATCTAAATCTTATCAACAATAAAAGCTTGAAAAAACTATCTATCGACTAATGGAACTTAATGAACGAATGATCGGCGGGTGATCGCTGTTAGAGATCACTATTTTGTAGTGAGCACTGGACCTGGTGGTATGTTGGGTCTAAGACTTATATCCGTATGTTATGTTGTTAGTCATACTGTAGACAGGACAGGAGATTGTATAAGGTGTACAGAAAGATATATCCAGTAAACCTAAGGCAGTGACGATCGAAATCATGGCGGAGTGCCAAAGCGTCTAGTAGCTGGAGAAAAAACTCTTCTACTTCTGGATTACAGGATAGAGTTAAAGTATGTGCAAGAAAGTTTATATTGTACTTACGAAGGAATATTGCTATTTCAGCTAGCGCTATATTATATGTATTGAAAACTAGAGTGAAACACAAGGGGTCTTTAGGTTCTTGAGGAGCACACTTGGATTTTACTGGGTATTATTGTATGAACAGTAGAAACTAGAAACTGTAGCGTTTTTCTACTGAAGTGAACTTTACTTTACTACACATACTTAGGTTAACGAGTTTAACTTAAGCTTGAGTTGCTTAGTAATGTATACTTTACAATGTATTACAAGCCAATAAGACGTTTGGATGTACGATTTTTTCTTTACTTTTACTTATAGAAAGATGTAAAGACTTTAGGTTAGGTACAATCTTATTTTGGGTTATATCTTATGACAGAAAATATTGTTGTGCAGAAATTGTATAAAATTCCCTAATTTGTTCGTCCAGTCAGTGCTATCACAATGTGATCTTGAACTGTCTTGTACATTTTTGATATGAATATGAATATTTCATGTGAACAAATATGAAAATCTTTTGTAAGTTGGTATTTAATCAGATTGCCATGAATCCCTAATTTTTTATACCTAAAATTACACAAAGATGAGACAGCCTCGTATGAAGATTGATGGGATCCTTGCTTGCATAGCTTGCCTGATCTTGTCTGCAATATATAGAACAGAACGCTGCGGTTCTATAAATTATTCAGCCCTTCCACGCGTGTACTTTCTGAGGTCCAGAATCCAGATCGTAAAGAAAACCGTTTTATGGGAATAAATAAGATATATAATTGTTAAGGCCATTACGAATAGGTAGAGAAAGGGCTAGGTTCACAGTTCAGATAGCAATGAGGATATAACAGGTTGAAAGAAGAGAAATAATAAAGTTCTATCTACTATCTACTATATGTACTTAACTTACATATCTTAACATGTGAAGTCTGAGAAGGTTTTAAGCACAGTATTACTTACAAACAAGTTCGTGCATAGCAGCAATAAGATGTGTTTGTATGAACATAATTTCGTATTTTTGCATTTTTATTCCTCTTTTGGAATTTGTAGTTGTAAGTATGCAAGTAGTGAAATATATTTCTTCTCTTTTATCTAAAAGTCGACTTGTTGTAAGTCCTTCGATCCGACCCCGATTTCTTTCAACTGAATGAGATATTGACTATTCAACTTTGTATACCAAAGAAGAGAGGGAAACAACAGAAAACGATTTATTTCACTCATGAATGGCTTCTTTAGCTCCATTTGTATGTATACACCGCACTTTGTGGCAATAGCTACTTGAGTTAACTTTCAGTCTTCACTTTACTATAAATATATAGTGAAGACTTACAGGGTGTTTTTTCTTAATCTGTTTTTCATACAAACTTCCTCTCATCTGTGCTTCATATTATCTTTTTGTCCAAATATTTCAACATGTTTATAATATCTGCACGTATGTGCAAATTGAAAACTTGGGCAGTACTCGTCCTACCTGCAATGCCATTGTAACCATAATGATATGTACCATGTACCTAATATTTTTGATTTTCTTTTATATTGAGCTGATAATTTTAATGAAATTAGAATACTTAGAATTTCATCAAGCATAGTAGAAGAAAGTAAACTCCAGATAGCTCTCCCTGTATTCATATATTAAGTACTACAGATGTGGGATCTTCTATTCGTAGCTAAATTGGAATATAAGTACCTATGTCGCCCCTTCTTACTGTACTTAGTGTTTTTACAGTACAGCTCATGAGCACATTAGTAGTAGGCACTTACTTTATACTTTATATAAATGGATATCTTATCGGTTTGTTATGAGAGAGTGATGTGATGTGTGCATTAAATACATACTGCTTGTTCTGGCCTAGACTATAGTCAATTTATTTATATTTAATAGACTTCTATGGCAGATCTCTTAAAAGTAAATTGCTTTGGCAGAGGGAAGATGTATTCTCTATTTGGGAGACAGAAAGCCTTGCTTAATGTATGAGGGAAGAAGAGAAAGCTACGGTGAGGGTTTTTGGTGTAATGTTAGCAAAGTTTATTTTAGGATGTCACTCAAAATCCAGTCTTCGTGTAAACCAAGTTTCTAAGAGTGGAGTACACAAGAAGACAGCAATTTTCTATATGAACGAAAGCAAAAGCAAGCTGGGTTTGTGATGTAAGACGCTTTATTCGTCCTGTTCCTTGCTTCCTTTCCTTGCATGATGCTGATATTATATACGAACTAGAATTAGGAAAGTAAAGAAAGAAGTGTAAAGTGAAGTGATGTAAGTGACTTTAGTAGTAAAGAGAAAGTTCTTCGTTTACTTCCAATTTTCTTCGTATCGTTTACAGAGACCTACTATATATATGTATTATATACAGCGTACATAATAAGATTAGAGAAGAGAAAGCCTGCTCAGACAGAAATCAAAACGGTTTAAAACACAAATAAACTGACAAGAGTCAAGCCAGTAGGCTTAAAATAAATTTGCATATTTTCGTTGTGTTTACTTTCTCTTCTTACTATATTGATATTGATACCTATATAATACGTACCTACATATGTATATAACTAGCGTGTAATTATAAAATAAAATTTAATTAGAGTAAATTAAGAGAACATCTAAAATTCAACCCTTTTCATTTTCAGTAGCCGGTGAAAATAATAAATATTCAATATGAAAGCTTGCAGAAGGATGTATTTGTAATACTAAAACCTAAATCTGAAGAATAGCAATTTATAAAGTTTTTTGTGCTTGTTTGTAATGTTGTGGCTTTTATGTATTTACTTCTTCACAAACTAAGTAGGTAACTGTGTTCGATTCTTGATTACCTACATCGAGGGTTTAGATTTCGTTGCTTGATTTTCTAGGCTAAGTAGACATTTCTGTTGTTTTTTGTTTGGATTTGAAGGATGTGGATTGTTGTACAAAGATACATGCAATTGAGATACCTCTCAATTGCATGTATCAGGATATCAGGAGTCTTGGTCTGAATTTAATGAAAATCACTTGTTTGTTTGTTTTTACAGACTAAATCACTCGGAAGTGATTCGGAACTCATCGTACTATCAATGTTGTTCCGGTTTCTGCATCGATCTTCTGGTCAAATTTGCTGAAAACATAGGTTTCACCTATGAGTTGGCTCGCGTACAAGATTCTAAATGGGGCACCATTCACAATGGGAAATGGAATGGCTTGATTGCCGAGCTGATGAATCGAAAGGCCGATGTTGCCTTAGCCTCCCTGATGATCAACTCGGAGCGTGAGGGTGTCGTTGATTTTTCCGTCCCTTTCATGGACTCTGGAGTTGCGATCCTTTCCATGAAGAGAACTGGCATTATCTCTCCAACTGCTTTCCTCGGTATTTCAATGTCATTCACAACACAATCCCAATATATCAAACTTGAAACTTAATTTGTTGGTGGTTACCTAGTTCAAACGTAAATCTGAGCTTGGTAATCAGTCTCATTCACTTGTCAGCAATATGCTTCCCTTTTCAACGATTAAACTACCTAGAATATGTATTATTTCTATATGGATTATTATTATATAACTTCGCCCCTACAACCATGCATTATCAGAAAGGATTAAGTAGGTAGTTATTCTAATCGTAAGCAGCTATTTCAATTTTCCATATTATACTGCGTTACGGCTTAGAGTTGATGAGGGCTGTACGTATTGTATCTGTACGGGCATTGTGAGACTAATGAAGTAATGTAAACTTTGAGAGATCACAGGAATATAATGAGCATATGCATACCGATTGACGAAATATGAACATTTTTTTGTAGAAAGCTTGAATCGATTGCATTCATAATTGTAGGCTAAGTCATCTTCTAGCCAGAACATCAATTTCCCTATAGGATTTCCCAATTTTTCAACATTACGAACTACAATTTGCTATCTTCATTAGTTTTCTTTTAAAAATAATGCCTTATTAAGTATAGGGGTTCTGGGCAATATTTATGGTATATAAGGTTTAGCTAAGGACCTTACTTATACGTAACTTACTTACTTATAGTCTCACTATACTATGACTATGCAAACCCAAAATTAATAAGGATCTAGTGATTAATTGCTACTATGATACCAGAGCATAAGAATTTAATCAATTGGAAAGTTTATTACTTACATCGTAGCAACAACATCCTGATATCCAAAATAGTTTTCGTTTTAAATATTTTTATCCGTGTGTGTTCTTTTATTACCGTAGTTTAATCTACAAGCAATCATCTAGCAAAATAAATTTGGGTTACCTTATACTATCATCTCACAAAGATAGGTCTTTCAATTAAGTATTTATATCTTGTAAATACAGTTTCATGAATAGGAAATAATATCCTTGTGAAGTTGTGAACCGGGTTTGGTTTTGAATAGGGGTCTGAAGATAACTTCATGGAAAATTTGAATAGAAGATCTCTTTTGATACTTTGACAATAAGAATAGGATACCTGATAGAACCAGTCAGTATAAGTAATATATCTGTAATAGGCACGTTAACAAATACCTAACTAAAGGTTCTAATAATAAATGTTCTTCAAAATGCAATCAGATCAGATGTATTGTGTATAGTATCATACCAGGGCGCTTGGGGCAACGTTTTAGTTTCCGTTACATGTGCATAGGATACGATGCTGAACTGAACAAATAATGAATTTCCCAATGTGCCTATAGCTATGTCGTAAAAATATAGTGTAGAATACTACATGCTCTTAATAGAAACCTTGCCACATTGAATTGAATGAACTCGCAATATTTACCTATATGCACAGTAGATCTTCGCAATTTTGCTACACATTGATGACTGATGCGTTATACGGTACTGCAGATATGAAATATAATGGGTGTATTATCATAAATTTAGTCAGCGCATTAAATATGTATGTAGGAGAATGTTCAGATATAAGAAGACAAGGTATTCTTGACTAAATTTTGTTCAGGCAATCTTGTGTATTTGGAAAGAAATATAGATTGCTGGTTAAATATATTATGTTACATTATGTTGATACAATATATTTATGAATGTGCACACAGAGCCTTTCGACACATCCTTGTGGATGCTCGTGGGTCTGGTGGGAATACAAGTGTACTCTCTCGCAATCTTCGCTTTCGAATGGCTTAGTCCTCTTGGATTCGACATGAAGGTAGGTATCTTCCTTTCTCCACTCAAAACATTTTCTTACTTACATTTTACAGATACCTTCGACAGGACCAGAACAGAGTTTAATGTTTATACTACATCCTAAGTATCACATTCATATCAATTCTATGACTAGCTGATATGCATTTATGTAGTAGTTTGTACTGAACTGACTACATCTGTCAAGCCAATTCTATTTACCTCTTTGCTTCTCTATGCATGCATACTTTCCATTTCTTTACTTACCTCAGCAAATATGTTTTCCTTTTCATAAACTAATTTTTCCCAAATATGATTTTGTTGATAGCATCCGCGAAATCGAATTTCCCTTTTCGTTACATCCAGTTATGGCTGTCAGGTTCCTTACTTTTAGACTAAATTAGATTGATATATGTATTTTGTGTCGAAAGGAAACTTTCGATTTGGGGAAACGATAATATAAGTACATCAAATAAAGCAGATTTACTAGATAAACGAATTTTGTATAGTTGCCATGTACTGTTATAAAATAACCTGTTTACTATCCATTTCAAATTCTAAATCTTCAACTTCTAAACTTCCTTGGTTGTTGTGTTGTAAGTGTATGATTAATGGTGTTTCTGAATTGAACTCCTTTATCTATTTATCTTACCTATATATTATGATGAAAATCTACATTTACATCATCCTAAGGCACACACTCTTTCAAAATGCATTAATACCCGCTTTCTATAAAATTGCTTGGTTGTAAAATTAAAAAATGATCTGCCTAGAATGCCCTCGCTAGCTACACACTACAAACAGTACAAACTAAGCAATTTGCTACTAGGTAAATGAATGAGTAGATTAAAATGCAGAATCAGATGAATTGAAATGCTTGGTATTTACTATAGGTGGTCAAGGAAGATTTACTCAGGTCGTCATTTGCGGTAATTTTGCAAACTTGACGGTTTGGTCATTAAGTTATCCATTACAATATGCATCAACTTCCAATTGACATGTAAAAAAAGTCTTATAGCCGTATCAATAAAAATGGCCAAGAAATTGGAGCCGGAAGTTGAAGTTAAGGTAAAAACACTTTCCAAACTG
>JAQFYC010000961.1:0-42471 GCA_034694165.1 Tomocerus mixtus | reverse complement strand
TTATTTAAAATTTGTCGTATTAATGTTTTGACCCAAAAACTGAAATTTTAGAAACATTACCGTTTTTGCCTAGGCATCACCGGTAATGCCTTATTACCGATTTTGCCGGTAACATATGCACATTTATATTTAACGAGAAAGAGCCACATGCAAGTTCTTAACTGCAACTGGAACTGGAGCAGAATAATATGGTAATGCCTCCTATTGCTGAAGAACTTCAGGCATATGTATATGAATACAGTAAAGAAGTTTGTACATCGAATGCAGATGTACTTTAAATGCACTAAATTATAGCACGTTAAATTTAATTAGACAGCTATAGTGTATGCACAAACACATTTTATGTAATTGTCTCTAAGTCGGCTGAACTTGACACTACACGAGTATGAATTCTTAAGTACTTACTCAAACTAAAAGTATCAACCAAAAGTCTAGATACATATTTCAGTTTGGCAATTACCTATAAACCTACTTTAACGCTTGTATGGTTCAGTTTCAGTCCAGTCCACGCCTCTGTATACATACGTTACCTTAAATACTATTTAATTAACAAGGATTGTCGGTGGCTGGAATTATTTATGTTTTATCTCTTCCGTTTCATAATTAGAATTCCATAAGTTACGCCCGTCCAAGTGTTGTGTACTAAAAATTTCGCTGCACTTTTACTACTTTAGATACTTAGCACCACAATTTATATGCTTTTATGCATGAGAAATTCGAAAACTTTCATTATTTAGTGTGTTCAGTTTTTGCCCTAGATTTTTTGATTGATTTAGTTTACCACATTTTAATACATGAATACAAATGGACTCGTTTTCTAATTTGCCAAATATATTTAACATAACTTTCAGCCTATTTATCATGATGCGTTTAAAAATAAAATTTGTAGCAAAATTGCCAACTCGTGCTGAAATATATTGAAAATGGGTCATTTAGCCAATATACACCTTTCGAGAATTGTGTTATGATTTGGTATGCAGTACGAGAACCGAGAACTTGTTAATTTTCTTCTTCAAAGGAATTACAAGGTTTTTCAGGCATTAAATAAGCATTATTTTACTGGCATACGTCTAATGTATTTATAATGCTTTGTTTCAGAACAATTGCTAAACCATTCGATGGGAAATTGAGTCAAGGGAAAGTATTGAGCTTGGTGGCAATTATTTGGCTCTACGCTATGCCTTTCACCATCCTACCTGCAATGGAAATCTGGGGTAGATTTGTACCAGGTATTGGGATCCGTATGCTTATAAAGTACAATAAAGGTAGACAAGAGGGTAACTTTTGGATGAACAGAACATTCTCCTCATTTTTTGATGATTGTAATTAAAAATATGTATTTTTAATAATTAATAAATTAGTAAATATGTTGGTTCCAGTTTTATTAATTAGTAAAGTTAAACAATTGTTTAATCCATTACTTATAAAACAGGCGGAAACTTGTATTTTACTCAGCTTCCATCTTACAATAATTCAGTGAAGACGACGAGAATGGATATCCTTAATATTTTCTGTGTTCTCCATTTTTCTGAGATACAAATCGTAGCCAAAGTTTCCGCGATTGGAAAATTTTTCGGGCTGTGGCAGCCGTTAGTTTATTCCATTCCTAATTTAGAGTTTCCAAAAGGCCTTAAATTTTGGTAGCGTTTCTTCGGTGCAATCACTGTTTGAGGTAGTCAAATCCAAAAAAGTCTAAAGGTGACGTATCTGGGGACTTACCAGGAATGTTCCCTTTGGAAATGACTGTAATTCCCAGTTTTTTATTCACTTCTTGGGCATAGGTGGAAGTATAGTTGGCCACGTGGGGGGTTAAAAGGTCATTTTGGAGAAAGAGTCAAGAAATAATTTCCCTTTATGTGCAAATCTTTATGAATTATGTTAACGACAGTGGTAGGTGACTTATCCAGCTTACGTGTAATTGATCTAATTGACTTTGGGTTTTCTTTATTGGTCCTTTTTATAACTCCCGACTTTCTCTTTTTGGACGGGTGCTTCTTGGTCGGAGTATTAAGACCAGTTGCATTGGTTTGACGTATGTGAATTGATCGGAATTGATGATATTTGATCCAATCTTCTGTGCAAATGGTAATATTTTCACTTTTAAGCTCAGTAGCGACCTCCTAGATGAAAATTCCAGTTTGGAAAGTATGTTTACCTTAGCTTCAACTTCCGGTTCTAATTTCTTGGCCACTTTTATTGATACGGCTATGAAACTTTTTTTACGTGTCAATTGTAAGTTGATGTATAGGGAAATGGATTACGTAATGACCAAACCGTCAATTTTACAAAATTACCACAAATGACAAGTTGAGTAAAATACAAGTTTCCAGCTATAGTATAAATAGCGAAACGAAATTGAAGCAGAATATGAATGTTAACAATTATTTGGCAATGACATCAATACTTCCTTAAGTTATATGGTGATAAACAGGTAATTGTGTTATAGTCATGAATAACTATCTAATGGACATTTTGATATTTTGACAGAGGGATACTTAACCAGCTGCACTTTTGATTACTTGACAGAAACAACAATGAACAAAGCTTTCGTTTCCACCATTTTTATTTACTCCTACGTAATTCCAATTTCTCTAACGGTTTACTTTTATTCAAAGATTGTGGGTCATGTGCGGGAGCACGAGAACACACTTCGGGAACAAGTAAGTTTACCCGTAACTATATACATACTTTCTTACAAACTTTCACAAAGAGAAAGTTAATTATTTTTGATAGTTTGATAGAAAAGGACATCTGCTCGTGTATGGGATGGGTTTAATTGTTATAAAACAGTTTAACTTAGTTTTGTGTATGTTTTTCGATGTGGTATTACGATTACATCTGTTCCATTCTGTGTTAATTAAGCAAGAAGATCAAGGCTACATTAATAATGCTGCTTAATTGGGCATGAATGATTTTAAACCCCAAAAAATTACAAAACAATGTAAGAAAATAATATTATTATAAGATACAAATCTACAGTAAAGAAGTAAAGGAGGAAGGAAAGGTGTAAAAGAATGTTTGTGAGCTTTTATTTATTGAAAGTATGAATGAGTGAAACAATTATTAATACAGGCAGGTGTAAAAAATGTTTTCTCCTTTATTGTTCGTAATTCGTAATACAGTACACTACATTCGACCATTTAAAGAGTTCCATACTAAACAGATTGCATTGCTTCACATTTTTGTATACCTTTTTGATGCCCCTTATATTACTGTACTATCAATATAATTTTTAATACCTAAGAATGGTTCATTTGTTTTCACAATTTAAACCTATTATTGTAAATACAAATATCTCCTAATGCATTATTAATAGGAATTTTTACCAGCAGATTTTTACCATTCTATCTATTAAGTTTATATGCTAACAATTAAAATAATAGTGATAATATTTAGGTGTGGAATTTAATTATAAATATTACTAAATAATATATTAATATAATATATAATAATCTAAGAATGGGGAAAAATGTGAAATAATTATCTTTCTCGTTTTGCGTGGAGATATAGTAAAACTTTCATAATACTTTCAGTTTTTTACATTTTGCTTAGATTTATTGTTTCTCCTTATTATCAATATATTTTTCAGCGATGGCAATGGGGAAGAGGGATTTATCTATTTATTACTTTCATAATAACAGCTACAATAACATGGAAAATATTTAGATGTGGAACCAAATTATAAAAATTGCAATTCTCACATGATTGTGCACGATCATGTCAAGGAAATGTATATTTGTTAGCTTTCTGCCGTTTTGCTTCGTTTAAATCTCATTTTTCTTCATAAAGCACTACAATGAATAGTAATAATATAATTAGTAATATCAAGAAACTAATTTAAAAAATGTTACATTTAAATTCTTATTTGTAGAAATATTATGTAAAATATTTTATGCAGTAATATCATTTGTCTCAGGTTGTTAAGCTATTTGGCTAATTAGTATTGAAATAAGTAAGTACACTGAGAGACTTCTGTGTATGTGAAATCCCGAGGGATCGGACTAAACTTATAAAAATAGTCAAAAATCTGTTCAATATGTGCCGATTTTATTCCTCTTGTGAGAATTCCTTCTATAAATTCTCGCTTTATTAATAAGTAGGTCTTATTTACATGTAAACCAAACAAGGCAAGGGCTCTAAACTTCGATCGAATGTATTTAAACCTAATTTCTTATACGAGGAATTACATGAACACAAGCACTGTACATGAAAATGCCATTAGAAAGTATCTTGCGAAAGTTTCTTAAGAAGTAGGTGTGTAAGGGCGTACATTGTAAATTCTTAGGCTCACGTGTAGAAATATAGTAAAGGAAATGTTTTTAATGAAGAGAAATTCTTCAAATTTAAGTAACGGATATATTGGGACGGTGATATAGTGAATGCTCATTAATGAATGAATGAATGAACGAGCCATCAAACGCGTAGGCATGTTTGTAACGTAAGTAGTTAGGTAATTACACACTCCATACAATATACACATACATATGTATTTCTGCATTTGCTTTTATGCATCCGTGTATTTGTATGTATATAAATAATTTAGTCACAGTCCAGCTCTCCAGCGGACATGAACACTTACTCTTTGTCCTCCTTAAATTAATTAGTAATCCAATCACATTCGGAACTTTGATGAATTTATTGGCATAAAGAATTTATCAAAGCTGTCATTACCTAATTAGTATTACTTATGCGAATGTGTCTGCGTACATTTCATTACTTTAAGTATTACTTTCCGGTAGTAAGTATATGAAACACGGCCACATTGAACTACTCTGAAAAATATGCATTTGTAATCAGTTTTGACCAGTGCTACTGCAGTATTTATTCTTAAATTATCGTTATAGCTCTTCTCAGGCGAAAACAAGGTTAAGGTAATCACACGAACAAGGACTTAGGAAATAGTTTATGTAATTAGTATTATAATTATGGTTGCAATTTTTGACTGATTTTTTCACTGCTAAGTTACTGCTTATATGAGTCGTAGACGCAAAGTACCTCCAGAACCAAGTTACTAATACTTTGCAGTCTCCCAATAAAGAATTTTATGATATTTTCGTTGTTGTATCTTTACCTAGGCTTATTACCTTTTTTGTTCCTCTAAATTATGCTTTAAATCAATTTTTAACAATGCTTTCACCACAATATATGCAATTTGATGGTTAAAATATAGAAATCACAAAAAGAGTGTTTTAAATACTTGAGTTCCAAATTTTACTCGCCATTTTATATAGCTGACTGGGAAGTCGTAAACGAATTATTATGTGTGTCATTATATTTATATAACCAATATCAAAATAGATGAGTTCTATTACTATTATTGTTTCGTTAGATTCAGCGGATAATTTTGCTGATGAGAAAATTATTTACGTAGAATTTTAATAATTTTGCTGATAAAATGAATATAATAATATTAGCAATTTTAACTTATTTATGAGTTTAAAAATAATTATATATAATACGAGTAGTACAAAAGAAAAGGTCCTCGGCCACTGGGCCTACGACATTTACATCTTGTCAATTTAAATAGAATTAAATGTAACTTTAATTCTTACATCTTGAAAGGAGCAAGGTGTATACAGTATGTATGGCATTTGCTTATAAGTACTATTAGTTAATGATGTCTTTGCACGATAGAAAGAGCCTTGCTTTCTTCTAACACTGTTATTATCTATATTTTGCGGTCACTGTTACAGTTATTTACAAATACACTAGTCGAATACATTAGTATTTCCAGTTTACAATAGTACAAAATAGGAAAAGAAATCTGCTATGTTCAATCACACAAATGACATTAGAACTAATGGTCAATGTAAATAAAACAATATACCTACTTGGCACGGTCATTTAGTTTTCAATGTAGGATAATATCAGCCTACGAGCGTATGTATACGTGTTACGTAGGCGCATACTGCAGTTCTATTGTTACCAGCAATTCTGCATACAAATACCTCTTTTTAAGGATAAGAACAACGGAAACAACTCCAGAATAGAAAATCTCAACTACACAGCATTTCTGAAATGCGTCAAAAGAAATCATTAAGAAAAGATTAAAAGTAGAGATTTTGGAGTCTTGGAGAAAGTGTGCCTATTAGCCACGGTTGTAAGGGACTATTAGGGTTCTGTCTGATTACTATTTCTACAACTTTAAGAAATCTTGAGGTTTAGGTATCCATTTTATGGAATTCTTTGTTTTCATATTGTATGGCCGAGTTCTACTTTTCTATCTTTAGAAAATCGATTGTATTTACATGAAAAATAAAGCATAAAATAAAAGCACATTTACCCTATTGACTACAACATGCATATTATTCAATTAATGAATTTTGAAGCTTTAGTTCATGAAAATAAAATATTATTTAACTTAAGAAGCAAAAAAATATTATTATTTTTTTAATTTTAACTGCCAAAAATTACACAGGTAATTATTGTACAAACTTTCCCCACCTGTACCTACCTATCTCTTTAAGATTAATTTACTGAACTTATATTTATTTTATGAAGTAGCTCTTTAGTTATACTAAATAGTTTTTATATTGCTTTTGTTTCACTGTCTATGAATTCCGTTCCTGTAAATCCGTATATTTGAGCCCATAACAGGTAGCTGGTCTGCTATAGTCCATTTACCCACTTAATATTAATAAAGCTGGGATTCGAATTGGATAATAGATTTGCGAACGATGTCCTGCTGCGTATAAATATTAACGCAAAATAGTTGCATTTACATTGCATGCCTGTTTGTGAGTGTGGACTGGAGTGAGTAGTGAGTGACTGTGAATTGTGACTGACTGAAGGCTGAAATCAACAGACAAAATAATATCTTTACCACTTCACTGTAGTAATAGTGTGTACTATGTTTATTTACTCCCATTCCCATCACCGTAGTATGCAATAGTTTGCATGCAACTCGACGGGAGCCGTAAAATGCATGCGAACTTGATAAATAGTAAATGACAGGAACTCCATCAATATTCCATAATTTTGGCAATCAATGGGCAATAAATCGATAGTGAACATCAAAATCGTTTCGAGTGTCAACTCCACGGGTACGAATGAGAATTACATGTGCTGTGAAGACTTGAAATCGAAAACCGGGTAGAAAATTATGAAAAACGTGTTAATGCTTTCTCTATTCCTTTGAAAATTAATCTTTTTATATTTTATCACTTAATGGTAAAATAAGCAAAACGGATTAATTTCGATCAAATGTCTTTATATCAGTCTTTTTATATCTTCTTTTTATAAGAACATGAACTTCGATGGAATAAAAAATTGCACAAACTTGCTGCTTACATTTTGCAGATTTTTCCGCTTTATTTTTAAATTACATTTCAGCGTAGGAAGGATTTTACGTAGAAACTAAAAGTTTAGAAAACTAATTTTGGAGAAAGCATATTGGAGTACGCCGTATCGGTAGTTGTGTTAAACTAATGTTACCATTAAAATCGTAACCTACATTGCATGTGACATTCAGAACAATGTATTAAAGTATGTATGTGTCCTTGAGCACATTTTGATACTGTGCTACAAGTACACAATTTTAAAATTGCTAGCTGTCAATCATAAATATATGCCTATTTTATAACTGTACTTTCTCTACATAAAATACAATAAAATATATATAAGCAAATATACCTACTTTCACTTCTTTACAATTACAATTTATATGGAGTGTAGTAAAGTGCAACACATGCTGCAATGGAAAATATGCTTATACAAAAATTGGTATTACTATAAATACGTGCAACTAATATAACACACATTTGTTTCCTATAAAAATTTATTTGCGGTTATTCTTCAATAAGCCTTCAAAAGCATAATAATTAGCTTTCATAAGTTTTGGAAACACAGTTATATGCAAAACAATTAAATTATAACGAGTTCCATAAAATCTTTTTCACAGGCAAAACGGATGAACGTGGAATCCCTACGAGGAAACAAGGATTTGGCTCAACAGTCAGTTGAAATCCGAATAGCGAAAGTGGCCATGGGTATCGTTTGCCTGTTTTTGCTTAGCTGGACACCTTATGCGATTGTGGCCCTTACTGCATGCTTTGGAAATCGGTGGGTTATCAAATTCAAGTTTAATTGGCAATTTAATATGCTTTCACGTGGAGAAAGATCGGTGTCTCCAAAAATTAGATTTCCTTTTGAATTTATAATATTTTGGAGTTTAAGAAGTAATTTAAAAGATATACCAAATTACCTACTGTATCTATACCCTAATATACAATGCAGTAATTTATAGAATTCAAATATTATTTTACACAAGAGTTAAATTGGGAAAAGTACTACATACTTTAGATACTTCATGTGTACCGTTTTGTGCGAAATATTCCGTTACAAAAACCGATATGTTACAAATATAACCGGGTATTTTCCATTTTGTCACAAATAATACCTATAATCGGATAATTTTTTGTAATATTAAAGACATAAACGGGTATTTTCCATTTTGTTACAAATTCAGTATAACCATAACCGGGGGATTTTCTGTTGTGTTATAAATGCAACTTCTGGTATTTTCTGTGCTATCACAAGTAAAACCAGGCACTGCCTGTTTTATTGTCAGTACAACCGGGTATTTTCTACTTTGTTGTCAGTACAAATATATATAACTCCACACTTTCTGCTTTTCTACAAATACAACAGTAATTTTTAATTTACCGTTTTGTTACACATATGCATATAACCGGGTATTTTGTGTTTTCCAAGTGAGCTTATTACTCCATTGGTCTCCATGATTCCAGCCTGCACGTGCAAAGCCGTGGCTTGCCTTGATCCATGGGTATGTACTATGTAAACTATGTCGAATGCATTTGAATGTATTTTAGTGTGCATTGTAATTCAAAGGTCATTTTCAATTTCTTAATCTGAGGGACATTCACATACTTTATTTAAATGCCATTACAGGTGTACGCCATTTCACACCCCAGATACAGGTAAGTGTGTTTCAAATGTATGTCAGCAGTGTTTAGTGTTCTATATAAGTAAATGTAACTTTCCTTACTGCACTCAGCCATCAATCTTTATTGCCATTCCACAGAAATTCATGTCATTTTCCCCTGTATTTCTTATCAGATATTTTCCATACAGAATATGATGATTCTAAAGAGTTAATATTCACTTTGATGTAGTTTATGGCGTGATATGGTTTTATTTCTCTTTGTTTGACATTGGAAAACGTTCCTTTCCTAATACCTACTGTATATAGTGGTACTTATATAGGTACGCTTGTTTCTGGCGATTAGTAATTGCTTTCCTAAACCCATTTCATTCTAATCACGTTTCCTTACGTTTATTTATGTGACTTGCTCAAACTGTACATGAAATGAAGGCCAAAACATTCAAGATGTTTATCTGTGTTTTAAATATTTTCATGTTTTTACGTGTTATATAAATTTGTTTTCGAATCTGATGGCTATTAAAGATAACTTATGAATGCGTCTGAAAGTCTAAATTGCTTTTTATAAATAGAAATATTATAACGATTAAGAAGCATTTAATTATCTTTGTAAGCATTGTACACGTCGATTTGATCTATACACATAGTAAGTAGTACCAGGACACTTCAGCCTGGTAAGAATTTTAATATCAGTAATTTTTGCCTAAAGGATACAACTGCTTTGATTACTATTATAATTTTAGTTGCTTTTCCTTATTGTCAATACAGATCCGTAATTAATTACGAGTTATTATTTAAATACATCATCTTGTAGTTGTAGATACCACTTACCAACTAATTTGTAAGGGATGCTGGCGTGCGTAATGCTGAAAGTTGTTTAGGCTGTGATTTCCGTTTGGCTAAACTTTTTGGATCACAGATAGCAGTATGGTTGTGTGTACCTATGTAGATTGCTTTTAGATATAATGATTTATGCTCTAATAAACTGTTCTAACATGTGGAGTTAAATCTAAAATAAAATACGAATACGACCATCTTTTGCAGGCTGGAACTCCAGAAGAAAATTCCATGGTTCTGCATTCATGAGCCGGAGCCGTCTCCTGCAATCGACATGAACTCAATTGCTTCAGAGAAAACTCAAAATGTTAACCCGTAATTCAATGAAATATTTTTCGGATTGAAAAATATTATATAAGATTCTTAGTTATGAATACAGATACGATTACAGTTGCATTAATTATGCAAAAAATACAGTGCATTGTAATAAATAAGAGAACTTTTGCTAGGAGTATGGACATTACATATTTTTGAAAATGATTAGACAAATTCAATGTATTGGCAAAATAATTATCACAATTCTCGTTATTGGCAAAATTACTATGAAAATATTGGACTCAATTAATATCTGATCATAGCTCCCTTCAACTTTCAACCTAATGAAACAGTTCTACTATTGAGAATATATAAAATTTGTACACTTTACCTATTAGCGTAATATGGTTAAATAAATATCGCGATAGGTATAATTCTTTTTTGACTCCCAGATCTCACTAGCTCATATAAATTGACACGTAATCGGAATTGTGGGAAATTATGTAGAACTTGTGGAAGTTGGAAGTGTTGAATATTAATAGATGTATTTGTATTTGCAATTTATCAAAAATTATGCCTTACGATTTTAATAGGCTGAAATATAGCTAAATATTAATCAATGTTAGTTAACGAGCATCTAAAAAATACAAAAAAAATCATTCACTACCACACTGTGAGGGTGAATTGTTACGATTAGACATAATGTTTAATGATTGTGTTTAATTATACACTAAAAGCAGACATGAGAAAATTATTGTTCTAGAATTGTTCTTAAAATTTCAAAAATTATTGGTTTAACAATGGTTTCGAGTTTTATAGTTGATTAGATAGGTATATCACTTTATTTTCTTCTCTAACTGTGTACAGAGATGACAAAATATAAAATTGTTATGATAGGTGAAATATCTTTCTGATATCTGTGAATCTGAGTAAACGAATTACAGCATTTGAATATATCTTCAATTATTGGCATCAAAAATCATTCTTATATATTTAAATATGTCGTAGGCATAAATGTAAAATTGATAATCAATATCAAATCAGTTAAAATTACATATTGGTACTTAAATAGTTTTTTAGCAAAAATGGACAGAAAAACAAGTGGAACTGTATGACTGGCGGTACTCTGTGCCTACGACGTAGTTATATACATAAGTCATTTAGCAACAAGCAACTTATCATATAAAATGTATTTAGATTGAACTATTTGGCTTTTTAATAGGCATGGCGGAATCTTTGCCACTCTTTTGTTGTTGAGAAAGCAAGTTATCTGCTGAAGCTGTATGGAAAAAAGTAGTGGGTGCTTTATAGATAACCGAAATCCGACTTTTCTTCTTGTGACCATTTCCTACAGGGGTTCCTAAAGGACTTATCTTCCGAATGACACCTTTAACTGTTAGATAATTTTTCATGCCAGTCATCATCCTACTCAAAGATGATTTCATGATGCGAAGTTTCGTGTAAAGATTGAACGCAATTCGCCTCGGGAGCTTCCTTCTTCCTTGATTATTCTGATGATGTCCCTTTGTCTTGTTGTTTTGTCTCTTTTTAGGTCCATCGTAATTTTCTGTATTGTCCACAAAGTCCACATTGTCACTTTTTGATGTTAATTGTATATTTTCCTTGCTTGAACAGGAAGGAAACTGAACAACACTAGTTTCTTCCTGGAGATCTTCTTGGGTACAGGTGCTGAGTGTATTTTCGATGACTGTAATATCCGAAGGAGTTTCAGGAGTATCTTCTTCATCTTCCGTGGTGTTAATTTCCTCAATGGAGCACACAGTCACTGATGGTTGCTGAACTTGAAGATTCGCGGGTGTGAAAACTGATGTGTAAGTATTTTCATTCCCTGGCCCTGGATAACAGTTGAAATTTTCTTGAAGGGATTCCTGAGAATAAACATCTTTTAGAAATCCTCCGGTCATTTTCATAAGATTGTAAACCATATATGGAGGAATATTCTCCCAGTCGATAATAGGCTCCATCCAATATCCTTGTCCAGTTTCGTCAAACTCGACAGAATCTGCCATTTTAAGATTCTCTACTGGGGAAGTGTCTATAGACGAAATTTGATCATTATCCAAATCACACTCAGTACTAGTACTATTAACAAAATAATCATTTTCTCTCTGGAGATATTCCAGATTTTCATTTGAAGTAGTATCAGATTCTGTTTCATCATTAAATTCGATGCTACTTTGTTTCAAGAGGAAATTGTACAACCAGTTTTTTGTAAGTATGGGCTGACCAAAATCGACTTCGCATTCAGATTCTCCATCAGGAATAACTTGCAATGGAAAATCCTCGGGATTTCCAGGGGATTTGTAAATGCAATTGACGCTGCTCTTTTCATTTGATGTATTATTGACCTCTGGAATTTTTTCTGAGGATATTTTTGATAGTACCGTATTTTCCACTATATTTCCTTCTAAATCTTTAGTCTTAGCAACACTCTGGCCTTGATCAGAAATATACTTTTTGTAAAGTTCTTCAAAAAGTGTTAAATCAGATTTGGGACTCTGGGATGCTTCTTTGTTATCCTTTTCGGAAAATTCCATGTATGTTTTAAGTCCAGGGCCATTAATATTGCGCCGAAAAATATTACAGTTCACCAATTGACACCATTTCTCCATTTCCTTGTAGAATTCTTCAGTATTCGGACTTTTGTATTCAATATCAATATTGTTTTCTATTTTGCAAGGCTTTTCTTCTTCGGCGGCTACAATAATCTCATTGTTATTTTCTGCCTCAATAATTACTGCATCCTCACCCATTTTCAATACAAAACTAGGACTTGGTATCATATCGGGGAAGAAAACGGAGGGATTGCCTAGGTCCTCTGGGATAGGAATGGTATCATCCTCTTTTACATAAGTCGCCTCGCGTTTTAGTTTATCCAGAATTCTTTCGGAATTTTCTTTTTCGAGAGTTTCCTCATATTTTTGATTTTCAAAACTTGTGTCGGAATTTTCTTTCACAAACGTTGTGGCAGAATTCTGTTTGTCAAAAGTTGTTTCTGATGAAATTTTTTTCACAAAAGTTGCTGCTGATTGTTGTTTACCTAAACTTGTTTCAGATGAAATTTCTTTTATAGAAGTTAGGGCATATTTTTGATTGCCTAAATTTGTTTCAGAAGAATTTTCTTTTACAAACGTTGCTGCAGATTTTTGGTTGCTTAAACTTGTTTCAGATGAATTTTCTTTTACAAAAGTTAAGGCAGATTTTTGTTTGCCTAAACTTGTTTCAGATAGATTCTCCTTCACAAAAGGTGATGCACTTTTTTGGTTAACACAGTTTGTTTTAGATTTTCCTTTTTTAGGAGTTAAAGCACATTTACGTTTTCCACGAGCTTTGAGATTATGGTTATAGAGATATTCGTTCTCTTTTCGTTCGACACTACGAGTTTCAGAATCTTCTTTCTCCAGAATTACTTCCAAACTTTTTTTGCGGAATATTTCTTTCGCATTTTGTTGTTTCAATGCAATTTGTTTTTCGAAATATTCGTGACCAAGTGCAATTTGTTCCCATTCTTTTTCGTCATATGGTACGATATCATCTCGATCTTCAATATCTCGTCTAGACATTTTTATTGTTGGAAAAGCATTAGCTGAATTATCTTCATAATCACTTAATGCCAAATCGTCTATGGACGATATCTCTTGAATACGTACTGTTGAGTCTGTTGTGTCATTTTCCATATCACTGGAGAAGTCGAGAATATTACGAAAATTCACATATTGGTCCATTATAGTCTGTGATGAAGGGATGCTCCTTGTTTCTTTGTTAAGGACATAAGTGATAATAGGGTCCGTGCTGTTAGTAACTGGAGGAAATGGCGATCCTGCTTGTGCAGCGTCTGATTCCGTTGTTTCATTTTCGGTGCATGATTTTACAGAACAATCTGATTCTACTTTTATTTCCGAAATTGTACTTTCACTCGCCCCACCTCCTCGAGGTGTTGATTGCTCCGATAATTCCGATCCTGAGTAAATACCCAATTGAAACAATAATCCATCTGAACGGGATGCAGTAGTCGAAATATTGGTACCCAATTTTTCTGCTCCCTTATTCCTAGTTTTTGGTTCCGAAGCAATCACTCTTAAGGCTCCAAAATCTGTTACGCTATTTGTAGGGAATTTACATTTGCTTGGGTATGGAGGACCTGGATACAATCCCAGAACTGCAATTAAAAGACACAAATCGCTACTATTTTTTATCCAGGTACGAATATCGCGAAACATTTTCATAGTTTTCGTGAAGAAACTTAAAAAAAACATTCAAATGAAATCTGATTGCAATTATAAATTATCTGACAAAATGAATAAAAATTAATTTTAAAGAAAAAATAGAATTTATTATTTTTATTTATTAAAATGAGTAAAGAAAATTAATTTTAGTAAATTACCGGAAAAAATGTATCTGTAATAATGGCCAATGTTAGCAATTATCTTATAGATATTCAAATATCATGGATTAAATATGTGCACGTGCATGGGTACATATATAATCATTGCAAATCTCTTTTCAATAAATTTCAGTGGAAATATTATTACATTTTAAAATATTAATTTGATAAAATGTTTCGTTTTTCAGGTAAAAGGGACTTAATATATTTCACTTAAAAAATATCAATTTTTTACTTTTAATATATTATTTTTTCTGTCTGGTATTTCGAAAAATATTGCATAATTACGGTCAAGGTATTGTGGACACCCCAGGAGGGATAAGGGGGTGTTTATGTGTTAATATTACTTTGAACAGGAATATATAATTTTCCTAAAATTAATTTAATTCAGAAATATATGTATATGTTTCTGATAAATAATATGCTAATTTTACGTTTGCGTTCCTCCGCTGACATTTCCTTGTGCATGATTTGAGGGTCGCCCATATCGTCGTCATATCCCGAAGCATGGTGATGAAGATTCAAGCTGAAAGATTTCTCATGTAAGATTCTTTTGTAGTTGAGATCCTTGTCAAAGAAATATTTCTCTCCATGTCGCTTATTTCGTTTCATCTTCAGTTGCTTCTGATTCCTTATGTATGTGGCAATAGGGACTTCCATCGAAGATGTTTTATTTTCCTTTGGAATGGCAATGACATGATGTCTCTTGTCCAGATATTTCGGATTCACCCATAGCAATTCATTTGTACTTGTCTTATTGTCCAAAACCTTCCTTGTTGTCTTTGACAAGCAGCTATCGTCATAATGTAGTTCTGTTTTTATTTTCTGCGTGAGTGTGCCCGGTGTCCGATGTTTCTTTGTCCCAGCAGCAAGCCTTTGTTCTGCTTGCTCCAGATTTTCTATGCAACTTTCCCATTGAATTCTTTCGTCTGAATTTTTGCAAATTTTATTTGAACTCGACTTTTGATTTTTCAAACAAATATTTTTCGCCTGGAGCTCATGCAAAGATTTCTTCTGTAAAGATCTACAATGTGCTCCACTTTGACTTTCTCTCGTAGCTTCCTTTTCCACTTTCTCCACACCAGCTGCAACTTTCTGTCTCTTTTCACAGGCAATGTTGGGATTATTATTGTCTGAGCGATTATGTAAGCTTTTGTGTACACATTTATTCTTAGTGCATCTCTGACGTGCACTGTCGTCATCTGTGGTACTGTTAATATTTTGCTGATTGTGATTCTGACTGTGGTGGTGGGGATATTGTTGACTCTGCTCAGCACTACTGTAATAAGGACTAGCGTGCACTTTCCTCTTCTTCTCTTTCTTTGGCAGGTGACCCGACATTTCAAACATACGGACGTATTTATCTACTGTGTCATAATAATTGTTAGGCATCCCATATTACGTTTAGTGAACTAATACTGTATCAAGGGCATGCTATAAGATAAAAAGCAGTTTAAAAGTCGATATCTTGGTAATATGTTTTGAAACACTATTAGTACTGTCCGTACTATTTAAGTGCTAAAAAATAACTAAAAAATTCAAAATCAGTCGTCACAGGCAACTGATGTAGGGATTTAAGGCGTAATTCTTGGGAATATGTGACAGAAAAGGACTCATAGAAAATTGCATGACTAAAGAGGAACGTATTATATTGTTCCACAATTTTGTATACACATTTTTAATAGTCTTTAAGTCCTTATGCACTTTTATATTTATTATTCAATTATATTAAGTGCACATTCACAGAATTGGCTAAAATATAATAAATTGCAGTAACATTAGTGGAAAATTCCCTATAAGCGTTCATAGCCACTTCAGCGAAAATTGAGTAGTCATCATGTTGTGCCAAAATTACAGATATAATACGTAGCTGTAAAAAATACTATCATTAAACTAATTTTATAAGAGGTCAAGGAATTTAATGCATCTAATTAAGTATTGAGAATAGTTTTATGCGTTTTCTGATTTTACTTCTTACAAGCGTTGAAAGTATTTCTGCTGTAAACATGTTCAATTAGTATTTGAAAACAAATATAAAGCAAAATAGTAAAAATGTCTGCAAGATTACATAAAATACGAGAATATGCGACTATGCTTTAATTTTTTATGTTATTGGCATCTTCAGTTAAAGGTACAAATAGGAAATCAATAATTTGCCATGAAAATCTTCAGAAGAAATACAGGTTCACGAATTTGGCTGGTTACATAAAATGGTGTGTGATAAAGAGAATATATTATGAAGATTATTTGCATTGCAGATTATTGCACGTTTCTATTTAATGAGATTGCAAATTATACAATGTATTCCCTGTAACAGCATTCTTGAGAGACCGTCTTATGCTGCATCTATATTATATTGTATACTTAATGGAATTCCGAATATCTTTTAACGTGTGGACGGCTTAAAGCAAAAAAGTGGTCACTACTACTTGCCAATAGATCTGTTAAGATGTCTGTATTATATTTTTCCTCAATGCTGTTTACCCTTTTAATAGTCCTTAAAAATTCGTGAAAAAACTGTTCCATATACTTAATGATGTTTTTTCATGTAGAGGCATCCAAATAAACACCCAAATATCTCTAAAGATGTCTCCCAAGTATTTAGAATACGTGTTTTTGACAATTTTATAACTCGAGTTTCCTTCTGAGTAAATATGTTAACAATTGGATAGTTGACCGACTGAAGATAAGCTTAATATGCTTTATGTGCAGTAAATTGAGCATAAGTATGCGTATTTATTTCAAGAATGAGTATAAGAGTAAGTATAAATGCGGTAAGCTGCAATTTGCAGGCTACATAAAATACAGACTCCATAAAAGAATGTTTTATGAAAAATAAAAAGTAATCTAAACTCAAGTATAGATTTTTGCAGATTATAAGCTCATTTTATTAACTCTTTAAGACAATTTGATAGAACCACAACGGATGTAGTCCTTTAATTTAACCGAATGTAATTTCATCACAATAAAACTATGCGACATATATTTTTATCAGACATTATTTTGTTTACAGTTTACATGATAAGAGAGGATTAATTAAAAGTAATATTTACATAAATACAGAGTATCACATTAGTGAAACTACTGCATAGTTGCCTTTAGCTGGCTACCTCCTAACATTAATTGATTACAATTTTATGCTACCAATTTGTGCCCATTTTTAAATTCACTAAAGTTAACTTCTTATAAAAAGTTTTAGGCACTATTTAATTTTGCTGTGAATAATTTCAGTACAATTTCAGACTTGATACAAAATACGTGCTCAGTCAGAATATTAAATCTCTCTCGAGCAGGAATTACACTTGTTCTGGATTTACAATAACAGTACAGTGAGAAGAACTACATCACATGATGTAGTGTAATAACTGAATCAAATAAATACATTTTTTGCAAGCTTTAGTACAGAAGGCACATCTCAAAGGCTATTATATTTGTTACATATTTAGTTGACTTCATAATTTAGATAATAAGGTCATTGTAATTAAAATCAGTCTATTCTACCGGCAATAATCGATAGTAATTTCATTTTTGATCATTTCATTATAAATATTTAAGCGTATGGTTACATAACAGGAAAATGCATTTTTGTGGTTTGGGTTTATTTATATTATTGAAATATGACACAATATATAATTATAGGAATGTGTGTAAAGTTTACATATCGTTACACACTGTGTAAGATAAATAAATGAACAAAACAGTACTAACTACAATAATTAACCTACACAATTAACATTTAACTCTTCCGCTATTGTTGCCTATACATTAAATTAGTAACTTGGACCATATTGTGCTTGTCAATACATAAATCTACCATTTTTCAACATCAAAATTGGAACACAAATAAAAAAGTAGCGTAGAATTGTACAAAAAATCTTACAAAAAACTACTTCCGCCATTTACAACAAAAGTGACCTAACAATGATTATACAAAAAATTTCTAACAATTTACATTACGTTTCTTTCACATACGACTAATTCTTCGACGTTCTTCGGGATTTACAGATTTGTTAGGCGTAGTTAGAATAGGGCGAAGAAGACTTGCTAGAAGACCTGGCTGCTTCGTTTTATCAGTCGGGACTACATGAGCAACTTTTCGATTTTCAGCATCTTCGATAAGACTCTCCCATGTTTCATCCTTAAAACAGAATTCAAATATACATAAATATATATGTGACAATTTTAAGTAGTTTTTCATATTTTCAATACAGAACATATTACAAAAGAATAGCCATACCTTTTTTAGGCATTGAGCATTGCCAATAATGAAGAGGGAATGTACTGCTCTGGTCAATGCAACGTTCAATCTTTTAGGATTGTTGAGAAATCCAATTTTATCCGTACGAACACATGAGATCAAAATAATATCCTTTTCTCGTCCTTGAAAACTGTCAACAGTATCCACTTCTACAATGTTGCTCAAAGCAGGTACTTTTCTGCAAAAGAGAGTCAAATGTTAGTATTACATGAAAGAAAGGACTAATGGAAACAGTAGTAGCCTATTTTTGACGTGCATCTCTAAAAGTAGTCACTTTGCACAAATACGTTTCCGTAGTTTATCATAGAAAATACATATATGTGGTTGCATAAGTTGGTAAGTATTTTTAGGGTACGCTAAAATATAGGCTAATAATAATAAGATGAACTAACTCTTTAATTGACTTTAACAGCATCTTCTTTTGGTTAGAATATGGTGTGATAACACCTATACTAAATTTGACATCTAATTGTGTCCAGATCGACTTCAGTATCTCGATGACAAGCATGGTTTCGTCTTCATTGCTTATTTGTCTGAAATATACGAAATTAAATTAAGATGAAATACAATTATAGTCCATTTAATGGTTTTAGTCTTCGGATTATAAAATGTTAAAGGAATGAGCATACCCATTGTCTCCTGTCTCTCGACTTGTCAAATTGAAAAATAAGTACGGTGGAAGAGGACACTCAGCAACATTCTTCCTTATTGGTTTGGTAATCAAACTTCCATTGTAAAACATGTCGTTGGGCCACTTTAAGATTTCTTCGTGCATTCTGTACTGCTCGCGCAAAAGCATAACTGGATTCGGGTATTGTTTATTGTACGTTTCATATAACCGATGGAACAAAGAACGACAGTAATAATTGTCTTTTGCTTTCTAAATAAAAATATCATAATTTGATTAATTTCAAACATCTATGCTAATTATAAGTAGGTATATGTAAATATATTTTTGAAATGAAATAAAAATTACCTGTGACTTAACAGTTGCGTCAAGTTGCATAGGATCTCCGACCAGGATTAGCTTGTCAATATTGAACGTTAAAGGTGCAAGGGATTCTGGCTCAGTCGTCTGAGTGGCTTCGTCCACAATGCAACAGGTAAACTTAGGCGGAGTTCTGGAGCTACTGGAATTCACAGGAATATAATATTAGTATTATTAATTAAATGTAAAATGCAAACCGAACACATAATACTTATTGTTCGTTAGATTAGATTGGATATATTTCTTACTATTTCTTCCCCACAACATCGAATATATTTTTCAATTTGCTGTTACTGCATGAACTAAGAGTGGAACACACTATGTTGGCCGAGTGGTATATTTCATTTCTCATTCTGTCCAATTTTTCTGAGTCTGATCTCTGCAAAAGACGAAGTAATAGTATAATTTTAATCACATCGTTTTCGACAATAATGTATAAAACTGTATGTCTCCGCATGTAGAATAATTAAAACAATTTCTAATTACAGCGGCATCAATAACAGTCTTCTTGCTATTTTCTTGTTGCGATATCCAGTTTTGAATCTCTTTAATTTGCCTTTCCAACGCTTTTACACGAGTCGATTTTGAGGGATCCTTCATCAGTTCTGATTTTTCTCGTTCTTTTTCTTCAATCTCCTTAATTTTTTCACTTATCTGCAATCAAATGTGAATTACTGCATTGTAGAATTAAGAATGCTATATAATGTAAAAATGTATATAAAATAGCAAAATTTGAATATTTACCTCTTTATCAATGCAACTGACGGCTGAAGAACTTTTAATTCTTTTCTTTGCAATATAATCTACAGTGTATGTACTACCAAGCTCAGATATCTTGCTGTAGTATTGATTTACATTGTCTCCAATCCTAATCATCGATGGTCTCTGCTCTTCCTTCATTGTTAGCATGGTATCATGCAATCTGGCTACAATTTCATCAATTGCTGTATTCGATGGGGTGCAAACGAGGATCCTTGGGCAGTCGTGTTTAAATGCTTGATTTGTCAAAATCTGTAAAATTAGTCCAACGATTGTTCTCGTTTTGCCCGTACCTATAATTAACACAAAATCGTCCGTTAGAGATCTTATTGAGCAAAGAAATATTCAACAATTTAACTTATACCATTTTTACTTACCCGGTGGCCCATGAATCAGCATTATGTCGGATTTCCCTTTCGTTCTCATTACTCTATTGCTCACATAGTCTACGACAGATTTTTGTCTAGGATTCAACTGCAAAAATAAAATAGGTTTAAAGGTGTTTCCATATATGGAACGGATTTTGGAGCGTCGAATTTGCACATCCTAGTATGTCAATGTTGTAGGTAAATAGTAAATACTTACAGAGTTGCAATATGGGACTAGGGAATCATATCCAGTATGTTCATTGAAAACCCACGGAGCTTCTTGTCTTTGTGGAGTCAGTACATTGTGAAATAAGGGGCTTCTGTGTAATCCTGTAAGAGACTGATACTCCCTCACTTTCGAAGAGACGTATGTAAATTTCTTGAGAATACAAATACGATCTGGTACGATATTGAACTTGTTACTTTTACTAAAGAAGAATATGCTGAAGGAATGCTTTAGCTTGTAATGTGGATCTGTAAAAAGAAAAGAAAAAATAACTCAATGAAAATACCGAAAAATAATGAAAAACATCAGTAAAAGCCATACTCACTTTGCTGGTAAAGATTAGTACTGACGATAGTCTTACTATTGATCTCCTCTGTTGAATCAGAATTTGCTAGCATAAAAGCAAAAGTTGTCTTTTCCACAATAACTTCCTGATTATTTTTATCTCTCAATTTGAAAGTGAACGTAAATAGACACAAATCAATGTCATTCCGAATGTCCCTCTTGTTGTTGATCAAAACTAGACAAAAAGAATGAATTATTCATATAAGCATTAATAATACATTGTTATATTTCCCATAACCCAACCATTACACAACATCATACATGGTAAAACTTACCATGACATTTTATCAGATGCCAAAAACCTTGCTGAGCATTACTGGGATCGATTGTCGGCGCTAACGCTGATTGGCTGAACTTTGGACAAATTTCAGGATACTGTACCGACTCTATTCCAACTTTTAGTTCGCAACTGTAAAATAAAAATAATCAATGTAAATTTTCATGTCTCATACATATAGTTCCAAAATGTAATGCTTATTTTCTCTAAGTTATTAATCAGTACCTTTTAAAGCCTTCAACCCAATCGTCATAAATGGAAGCCCACAACTCGTGGAGCATCAGCGGATAAAATACGGACTGATATGTTTCATAATCGTCATAGGAGTTTAAAACTGATATGACTTTCCAAGCTGGACGATGGACACCACATTCGACAGGCGGTGGGGCAAAACTTTTATCTTTCTGTTCCTATAAGTAAAATGATAAATTAATGTTGTATTGCAAATTATGCCCAATGAAAATATCTCAAAAAATCCTTACTTTTAAGAAATTTACCTGAAGCCATGATGCATTCCAGGTACAAATGTCCTGATGATTAAAAAAAGGAGAAAAGACAAATGTAATTTAAATACTCATTAATGCGCACATGTTACAAACAAGAATTAATGGAAAAATTTGTGTAACACTTACCTTGTAAATTGAATCTTCTAATAAAACGCCTCGAGTATGACTTTGTTTTGTTGGTGGTAAAATTTGTTTGTTATGAATTCTGAATTGGACTTTGTCATTAGAATTGGATTCTTTCTGTGGGCTTATAATTGCATTAGGCTTTTGCAGGAGATTGCTACGAGGCATTGGTGGGACAATCTTTTGATTCCTGGCCGTCGGTGCAGTTTGGGGGAGACTCAAATCCGAGTTTAGGAGAACGTTAAGGGGCATTTTTGCGGCTACTTCTGCGCTCGGACGGGGAAGTTCCCTAGGAGCTGGGCCAGGAGCTGCTTCTATCTTTTTCTCCAAATTTTCTAATGCCGCAGAAGATCCTACCATGGATTGGAGTAAACTTTCACTTCGAGACTTGCTGCTGTTTTTAACTTTTGGAACAAATTGAGGTTTCTTGAAAATGTCGTCCTCTGGCCTCTGACGCTCCCTCTCTGCCTTTTCCTTCAGTTCCTTCCATGAGATTTCTTTTAATCTTTTTCTTTGTTCAGCCTTCTTTTTCGCATCTGACATTGGATCGACAGATACCCAATCTGACACGTGTGATTTTTCCCGGAGTGCCCCAGAAGGAACTGCAGATACTCTCTCGGCAACACTTATTCCTTGCCTCCTTCGGTTCGCTATTGGTGACGGGGCTTCATCAAGTAATTTAATTTGACGCTGTTGAGGAGCTAGCCTTGTCTTGCTGTGCGTTATTAACCTTGAAAGGGAATCGTCATTTGCATAATCTTCGGGAGGTACAACTTCCGCTTCATTCCCATCTTCATCTTCTACATCTACATCCATATCATCCTCGGGAGAAGGAGGGTCCGAATTGTGTTCATTGTCCACATCTATTTTTAACTCTTCGGAATATCCATTTGCTGTTGGCCCATCTTCATCATTAGAGTTTCGGGAATATTCCATCGGGGGGTACATTATATTTTCCTTGGGCAGTTTGGGCACTTGTCGCAAAATATTTTTGGTAAAATCTCCTCTTGCATCATCTTCGTTATGCTTTATCATTGGTTTTACATAAGCTTGAGCCCTAGATTTTGGACCTGGGCGGTAAGGCATCTGTTTAGGTATAGGTGGCAACTTCACCAAGAGTTCCTTAGGGGGATCGTCTGAATCTGAATCCGATTCAATAGGTATAATTTTCTTAAAAACTGGTTTTTCGTTCTTTTTTGATTTTCGGGAACCAACAAAATCGTCGTCGTCATTTTCCTTATATCTTTTTACCTCTGGCTCTGAATCAGATGGCAAAGGTTTCCCTTTTTTCAAATGCCGCTTTTGTTTATTTGATTTTCGGGAATCGTCAGAATCACTGTCGCTTTTCTCGACCCACATTTTTCCAGACAAACCTTTAATACAAGAATAAACATTTGAAAAATCTGTGTTTTATTTAAAATTGTAAATATTATATAAAGGTAAATGTATTTAAGCGTGTGCTTCGTTAAAATTAAGTGTACAGTTTGTTGGCAGTGACAATTCATGTGCCGGCTCAGATGTGATTGTGTTTGTGTCTGTCGAAGGACCATGACCGTCAGCGCTAGGGCTAGAAAAAGGCTCATCTACTGCTGGTGCCTTATCTAATAGCAAGAGATTAGGAGATGGGCCAATATCCAAAGCTTCACTAATGTCAATTGTAATTTCGTCATCTTTAATAAATAAGGTTACAAGCGTAAGCTAAGTTAATGAACAGAATTGTGTTTTCTCCCACTTTCCCTTCGATAACTCACAACACAGTTAATCTTTCATAATATTTTATATTGCGAACATTATATTTAAGTGAAATTGGAAGAAAGAACTTTGTAAATTGGTCTGTATCAGCTCTCCTGCATTCATAACACTGATAAAATACTTTTACAGAATTATTAGAATGACAAGCATTTAGGTTTGGTCGAGGTAAAATATTTTGTGAGATGTGCCAAATTTTAAATCATAATGTATTTTTTAAGGGTAAGCATTGGAAAAAGCAGTAAAATTGTGTCCCAAAAGCATAATTGCATAAAGGTGAAATTAGCTTATTAAATAGGCATTTATCAAATAATATTGCATTAAGAATAATTAAAATATGAAAATTGCGGAACTCACCTTTACTACTACTTGCTTTAGCCGGACCTCTAGTATTCGAATCGGTAGAATAAGAAATCGGGTCCTGAGAAAAATGACACCCTTTCATAAACACCGATTCATAAATTGTTGGTACTATAGACAATCGACCGTGCCGGTCGACTTGGATAATATTTGTTAATTTTACAGAGCACTGTTTAAAAACTGTAGAGAAACTGCCAATTTTTGCAACTTTTGAATCATTTGTCTTTTGTTTTGTTTCCTTCTTCACTACTGAGCCCTTACTAACCTGATTAAGAGATTGTAGAGGTTTAATACTATGACTAAACTTTTCTTCTTTCGGCAAATTTTTTTTATATTCCACTTTGACTACTCTCCCCTTGTCATTTAGCTGCTCCGAACTGTGTGAATGAGAACTTCCTGGCTTCTTAAAACTGTGGAATGGCACTGGCTCAGGTTCGGGTTCCTTTGGCTCAATAATTTGAATTTCTGGCAGACCGTCGCTTGAGTCGTCTTCACTTGATGTGACAGCAAAGTGACGCTTCTTGTGAGGGGACATTTTACTTTTTTGTACTGGGGAAATTGGCCTACTTCTGGAATTAGGACTTTGAAGGTGCTTACTTCCTTTACTACTACTGCGTGACTTAACAGAGTCTGTTTCTTCATTTCTTCGATGTTCAGCTCTGCTTGCATGTTTTTGCGAAATGTAATCTTTTACAGTTGCATCTGATTTGACTGAACTGGCAGATGACGACTGTCCATGGCCATGGCCAAGTCGTATCTTTATAATATTTTCTTTACTTAAAAAACTAGGTTTGGACGAACTTGCAATAACTGTACAGGCATCATCTGGGTCTGTAAGGTCTATCAATTCCGCACCGTCCTGTCCCCGTATCTACAAAACGAAAATAAAGTATGAACAACAATGCAGGACAAAGGAAATAATTAATTTCTAAATCCCCAAGTAATATTATAAACATGCGTGATTCAAAATGCCGTACTATGCTAATGACTAATTAAGAAACCTGGCCTGGCTGCCTATAATACAGGGGAATCAGGGGATTAAGGCTAGAAAATGAAAATACCATCGCTCAGCCCATTGAGGTATGTAGGCAATAAATATGCACGCAACTAACAAAGAGTTTTGTTTTTACATATATACAACAATTTATTCACAGTTTGTCCAACTTAGCATCAAATACATTAGAATAAAATATATGTACCATTTTCATCGAATTAGTGTACCCCAGGAATGAGATTTTAACATGGGAGAAATGTTGCTACAACTGCATTAAAATATAAAGCAGCGTAGCGTTTGAGTTGCTATACCAGAAGGGGAACTAATTCGATGAATAGTACGGTACCTATTTACAAAAATTACAAAAACATGTCATGAATGAGCTAATGCTTCATGATCTGCGCGATAGGGTATTTCATTTTCTAGACTTAACTTACTTTACTGGCACTAATTGTTGGTAACAGACAAAATATAGTCATAAATATACCTAGGTTAACAGTTAGGCATGTCAAAAACTTTATCTTATTAAGAGTTAGAGCACACAACTCTAAATCTAACTACTTAAGTGAAGTACCTATCATAATAACTAAACTAAATAGCCGTAGACACGACTACTAAATATATAACTATCATTTAATTAAGTTACGTACTCGAATACTTTTACTACAAAACTACAAAACATTCAGGAACACTGGTAGTCGGCAGTTAATAACAAAATCTAACTTGCACAATTTTTTTCGTTATTTCTGTATTTGCCCCCCCCCCCCAATCTACTCTGTCGCCTGCCATTACTCCGCAATTTTTTGGGCTGATCTAAGGGCCCACCCCTCATATGAATTTATGACGGATTTCTTTATGCCGTCGGAGGTGGTGGCGGTGGAGTATTTGGTGGAGTTCTGTCCATTTCCATTACGGACTGTGACAACACCGGCTCTGGGCTACTGCGATTGCGACTGCGACTATATTGCATAAACATATCCATAGCTGCGGTGAGGGTATGTCGAATTGACTCTCGCTGAACAATAGCGACTGGTAGGCCTAAGGCACCTACCAACTCATTGGGATTATCATATCGTTGCTGAACACTTTCAAGTGGTGGGACTGCGACATTTCGCAAATCATTTAGGCTGACTTGCACAGTCCGTAAAGCGGCTGCTGAGCGTAGCCGATTAAGCCTATCTACAAGCTCCACTTGAGGGGCCCTACAAATTCCAAATCCCCCTTGGTGATGCCGACGGGGGTGGGGGTCAGGAGTCGGACGACGAATAAAATGTGAATCTGCCTGCAATCGATTTAGCGACAGACGTCGAAAGTGACGCAAGACCCTACGATCACGATGCCTGTGATTCCTGTGCTGTGCCAACAAATATTCATTAGCTGGTAAAACCCGTGGTGGTAACGCCACGCCAGGTTCTCTTACTTCAACGAATTTAAAGATGAAATATCTCTCCTCGGCGAGATCGATGATATCTTCTTCCACAGGGCCCGCTCCCCTTATCCCCAGACCGACTATGTCTCCGTCACGTAATTCTCGCTGCTGTCCCAATGCCAATCTTGCCTCGTTGAGGAACGTTCCATTCATACTCTGCAAACAAATATAATAAATAAATTAGTTAACTCAAAAAGTAGTAAATAGTAACTACAGTATGGCATACATAATAATATATACAATATATATAAATAGTATGTAAGTTAACAGTAAAGATGCTCTAATATATACAAAATATGGTAAATTCCAAACTTACACCCAAATCTTTTATTTTCCAAACACCATAACCGTCGAAGCAAATTTCTGTGTGCTTTCGTGAAACAAATTCGCTGATGCAACGGATGAAAGTGCTGTTGGCATCTACATCTTGTGCTCGTCTGGCATCTCGTCCCAGTATATACTGTAAAGGATTAAAACGTTAAACTTACACTCAAAGCTCATATTATCCAAAAATGACATAATTAGATTTTGATATATTATAATATTGAATATGACTACTTTACTCGTTTGTGTGTAAAGCATGCCCAACTAGGTAAAAATTCGATATTTAGAAATATTATTATTATTAATTTCCAATTTAATATTTTAAATACCTTACCTTATTATCTTGCTCATTACACGGAATAACAAGCTCGTGATGCTGCCTCTCTAACTTGTATCTGGTTTGTTCCATTGTCGTTTCTTGTATTTCTGCAAAAAAGTGAAAATTTGCCAATTAGTAAACAATAAATTCATTTCGAAGTTTTATTACACACAAAAGACAGAATACCTAATATTGAATATCAACAACAATTAGGTATGAGTATAATATATTTGTACAAGCGGAAAATACAGATTTTAAATTACATTAGATAACTGTTTTATTCAAGTGCCATTATGCTCGTTGCATTCCTCTACTCTGTTCTGTCTGTATTGTTTTGCAGCCAGCAGCACCGAGGACAAGCTATTACCTTCAACCTTACCCCCATCATCGTCGTGTATCCAATAGACCTATTTTCTTATTCCTTTCGCGCCTTAAAAAGGAGACGGGGCTTTACTCACAGAGCAGAGGAATAAAAATGTCTCTTTGCTACTTGCACTGCAGTGCACTGTACTCACAGATGTTATAAATAACTATCGCTTATTATTGCCTCTATAATTATATCTCTGTTGATGCTTACTGGTCAATAATATAAGAATAAATGAAACTAACGATTTAGAGAAATAATTTTGAAATATTATATATCTATAGTATAAGTTGTAAGTATAGTGCAGTGTAAGAATCTGAAAATCGGCTAACTTGGTTGTTGGGCATAAACATATACCTAAGTTAAATAACTAACTGTGCGCGTCACTTTTTACAGTTAGTTATTAACTCATTTATGGTAAACATATTATCGCCATACAATTCGTCCATGTGGGCAAAAACAGTTAGCAATCAAAACAATTCGTCCATGTGGACAAAAATGGTTAGCAGTCAAAACAATTGGTCCATGTGGACAAAAATGGTTAGCAGTCAAAACAATTCGTCCATGTGGACAAAAATAGTTAGCAGTCAAAACAATTCGTCCATGTGGACAAAAAAAGTTAGCAGCCAAAACAATTCGTCCATGTGGACAAAAATAGTTAGCAATCAAAACAATTCGTCCATGTGGACAAAAATAGTTAGCAGCCAAAACAATTCGTCTACGTGGACAAAAATAGTTAGCAGCCAAAACATTTCGTCTACGTGGACAAAAATAGTCAGCAGCCAAAACAATTCGTCCATGTGGACAAAAATAATTAGCAGCCAAATGTGGACAAAGATAGTCAGCAGCCAAAACAATTCGTCCACGTGGACAAAAATAGTTAGCAAAATACATTTCGTCCATGCGGACAAAAATAGTTAGTAGCAAGAATACGAAGAAATATTTGCTCAAATGGCTGAAAATCATTTTGTCCACTTAAATTAATTAACTTACCACATAAATGGTACTTCAAGAAAATGAGGGCAATGTGGATGAAATATTTTGTTTTACATGCAAAAAACAAATGCCTACTACTAAAGTGCAGCCAAAACAAAATTTCAAAGCCAAAAACTAAATGTCCAAAGAACGTAAAAGTGTGACAATGCGTGCAATAATTTCGTCCGCGTGGATAAAATGTAATTTAGACACTCTGGAGACAGAAAATAAATTCGTCCACACGTGGACAAAAAAGCTTTTGAAGAACGGCATGCACATGTAGCCAAAATTAATTTTGCCCACGCAAAAATGATTTGTTTGCGACTTAATTTTAAGAAAAATACATTATGATCAGGCCCAAATCTGTCACATAAATATAAGCAAATCGTGAGAATGAACGACATGAAAGAATAGCTGCGTCCAATGTGAGGAAACCTTTTAAATGCGTATGGATGAAGTTGTTATTGGCAAAATAGATATATTTCCGTGTTACTCTATGTTGCATGCATGCCAGCAAGGCAAACGGTATGTCATAAGAGAAATTCAACAGACCTAGCCGTGCGTGGTCTGATTCGGTATTGATTCATATTCATTGCAAATTTATATAAGCCAAGCTGACCACGACGGCGATAAAAAAACGTTGCTTCTACTCAGGTGCAAATATTTTCATCCACCTGGATGAAATGAATTCGTCCATTTAGACTATATTCTATATTCTGTTAACCAATTGGAGGAAAGTGATATGGTCCACTCGGATGATTTTGGTTGTCCTTCACGTTGATTAAATATGTATGGTCCAAATGGTATTTTCGCCACCGTGGAAAAAATTATTTTTGTCCACATCTCCACCGAAGGAAATGTTTAATCCACACTGAGGATAATGTATGAAATGATTTTTGTTCGCTTAGATAACAATACTTTTGTCTACTTGAATGAAAATATTTTTGTCCAAGTGGACGAAATTATTTTCGTCCAAGTGGATGAAAATATTTTTGTCCACCTGGACGAAAATAATTTCGTCCACTTGGACAAAAATATTTTCATTCAAGTGGACGAAATTATTTTCATCCACTTGGACGAAAATAATTTCGTCCACTTGGACGGACAAAAATCCGTGTGGATAAGAGCCAAGTGGACGATTATGGTACAAAAGAAGGTAATTGTGTAGTACTCACCAAAATTATTTTGACCGGTCCAATATGTTAGCGTCCTTTGAGAGAGGTCTTAGTCCTTTTCGTCCAGTGTAGGCAGGGAACTGGAAGTGGGATCCTTCTTCTTCGGCCGCTCTCTCTTAACTGAATGAATTAAGAAAGCCCCCGTATTTATACGAAATTGGAAGGCCCAAGTTTACATTGTAAGATAGGGTAGACCTTGGATTGGCTGAGAAGAAATTTTTGTAACTCCTATTTCCTAAAAGTACCTAACTCAAAGCTTTTGTCTGAATCTTAAAGCATATCGGCCTGGCATAGAGGTAAGAGCTGGGGCGGCTAATAGAAAGTTTAGGAGGTGGAAGTGTGTACAGTTTAAACATGTGTATACATAATATTTATATCGCCATGTATGCATAGTTGCCTGCACCAAGCAAAAATATAAAAGTACACGTAATCCAAAATGCAATATGTACTGTATACAGTAGTGCGCAGTGTAGAAAATACTACTCGAGCATACTCACTCGTGTCGTAATGTAATACAGGGCTTAACAATATACAGAGCAGATACGTATACCCAATGCATTGCAATGCATAGAATATATATTTTGGAATACACGACATACAGCTCTATTGCATTGCATATTATTGCTTGAACCTTACACAGACAGATTTGGAGATCCCTTGCTTGCTTTTTCCCATAGTTTTCCTATGTACATATTTATCTCTTATCTGCATATCGTATACTGTTGTACAATGTTGTGGTGCTGTTGGAACTGAGCTACAGATTAGAATGAGGGTTTAATCAAAATATTAATCCAAGGGGGTTGGTTGGTCGAATATCATCTGCCAATGCAATATACTCTTATTTGTTAAGATTAGCTTTGCCTTAAGTGCCTAACTTTTTATACACCTTTATATAATTCTCCTCACTACTCACGTCACATTGAAACGAAACGAATAAAATCATACAGGATATTCCTACGTCGATTTTGTCGAGCCCAGCCGCCACCACCATAATTGGTAGAGTATGACATTATAAGTAGATATATATACTGGACAAAAATTTTAAATAGCTTTAACTTATTTGTAAAGCATAACACCCAAACCGATAAATATGACAGTGAATCGAGACGCTCGCTTTTTTGTGTTATTTAAGTGACAATATTTACTAAATTTAGCATTAACGTGTTGGGTGCACCCTTCTGATGCTGTATAGGTATTACCAAAATACCCATACTATTTCTGAGAGTCACAAGGTTTGCATTTGCATACACATATATAAAGAAATATCGTTGTTTGTCGGGTCGTTATGTCGCGAGACATAAGTTAACAACATTTTTAACTTGTCATTTGAATAAAACTGAATTACAATTACAATAATTCTAAGAAAATCGAAAGTTGCAAGTTTTAAATCTCAGAATAATATCAATCCATATAATTTACCGATATAATACTCTTAAGACAATAGACAAGCCAGTTGCAGTTAGTGGCCAAGCCAAAGCCACTAATTTGGTAATTTGGCGAACAAGCACAACACAATGCAATTTATATAATTTTTCAACACAATTTCGGCGGCCAGATGTATCGGCTTTAGGTGCTGCAGGCAAGTCAGCTGCATACGTATACTTAGGATAGGAAGCAGGAGATATACCTATAATACGATTCTATAATAAATAGTCGAGTTGGCTTTCCTATGGGTAAGCGGCATTGTATTCAATATAAGAGTTTCCTGTATATAGTATAGTATGTGAAGTGTAGCGTAGTTATATGAATGAGAGTGACTGTAAATTTCTAGCAATAAAGGTTGAATGTATTTCCTGCCCTGAGAACGAAGACAGTGCAGCTCAGACCAGGCCACAGACAAGAACGTCAGTCAGGCAGACAACGAACAGAGTAGAATGCGTTTCGTTGCCATTCCTCCTCTTGCTTACATGCTATTGTCACACAAACCAAATCACTCTGTCCATTTTTACTAATTTTTCGGTAAAAAGTTCATTTTCAGCCCACTTTTCGTACTAAACCTATTGCCCCAGATTGAGGTTCCCTGTGGAAACTATTTTTCGACTCAATTTCCATCAAAATATAAAGAAATTCTGCAAAAACTGACAAGGAAAAGATTCTTCTTAATAGTCTGCCCTTATCACTCGTATAAAAGCTGAGCTCACTCGACTCGAATCACGAATCTCTTATTGCTGGTATATCTACGTTATGTTATCGCAATATAATAATATTATTATCATAGTACTTACTGTAATTATATTGTAGTTAACTTAGTAGTTAGTATTTTTTATTGATAGTTTATTAATCTAATTACTGATTACCGTTTAATGACTGGAAAACTGAATAAATGTACTTAAAAATGAATGACAAAAAGACAATATAAATCATTATACGAGTTTCTTTTTCGCTTTTTATTTGCAAGTTGGTAGTTTGGCCGGGATTGGCTTTGGCACGTCACACGTCATTTGTGCTAAATTTGATTAGTTAATTATTTATTGTACTTAAATTTATAAACAATGTATTTTTATTGTTATCATACAAATTGTTTTTAATTCCTTGCCTCTAGTCACCAGTATCAAAAGAAAAACAATGGTCAGATTACTATGCGAGGTATAAATGATATTACAATTGACAATTACTGAATACGCAACGAATGACAAACAAAACCGGAAGGAAATGTTCTTTTATTTTGTTGTGACACCATTTCGATATTGACGAAATCATGAAACTATAGTCAACTTAATTAAGCTTAATCTTCCCTGAGCTGACGCAAATTATTCATTATTCACTAACAACTAAATAACAGCTGATTGCGGAGGAATTAATTATACAGGTGTTGTCAGTGTTAAATAATAATTATTGGCAAAAAAATATGTTAAATTAGTTAGGTACCGTATTTTATTGTCTTACGTGACGGGTGACGATGACAAACTAGTGGCTGGCGAAGCAGGAATAAAGAATAGTATTTTATTTACCCCCAATATTTTTACAACGTCATAACAATGTGCGTTATTATCGAAATGTTGGCGAACAAGGGAGGGTTGCAAAGTTTCCATTCCGTATTTTACTAATTTTGTGTTTTTATGTTCTAGTAGGGTTCGGGGGACCTGATCTGGACTGGAACTGCTCTGTCTGCGGGCTGTCTGTGCCTGTTGTCGGCTGGCTGTCCAGAGCTTAAATACCTTTTTGGGCTACGGCATAAAGCGACCTGGAGGAACAGACTGTTAAACCATTACATGAATGTTCGGGGTACTCGTTAACAGATATGAAGACAGGTAAAATATAAATATCTTCGATAATAAGTATATTACTGATTATTTGTATTTTTGCATATCATCAATCATTTTACAGTATGGTACCCACAGATAAACTATGGTGTAATTCCTTAGAAGGAAACGCTCCTAAAGAAGATAGCGAAAATGAGCTTGATATTATCCTCAACAATGTAGTCTGTAACTTCAGTGTCCGATGTCATCTCAATTTAAAGCAAATTGCCATGAATGGCAATAATGTCGAATTCCATAAAGAAATGGCTGTAAGTTTTTGTACAATAATTTCATATACATAAAAATATTACAACCTTAAGCAAATTGCGGTCTTTAAAATTATTATAGTCATCATTGTGATTGTTGAAGCGGAGCATTAATTTGAAACATGTTCTTATTAGATGCTAATCATGAAGCTCCGACGTCCTCGCTGTACAGCATCCATTTGGTCATCGGGAAAGATCACCATGACGGGGGCAACAACTGAAGACGATGCTAAAGTTGGAGCTAGACGTTGTGCCAGGGTGCTGCAGAAGTTAGGATTCAATGTTAAATTCACAAACTATCGAGTAGTCAATGTTTTGGCCACTTGTACGATGCCTTTTGCCATCAAAATTTCCGATTTTGCCACAGCGCATCCAAGAATAGCGAGGTAACCTGAATCATTCAATTTCTATGTAAAATCGCCATAAAAATGGTGAAAGAGCAATAATCTATGAAATATATATAGGCCGTTGACTTTAAGTATATACAAAACTTATTTAATTGTCCATTAGTGTGATTTATGAGTTGTTTAACCCTATTGTAGTGATTACATTTATAAGTAATAACAAATCTTTTGGTGTAGCAGATACAGATCACGTTTTGCCCATTCAATGGAGACAGAAAATATAATGATACTTTGTTTACTTTAAATGTTACAATTTGGCTTTACGACATTTGCGCTAATTTGACATATTATTTTACAGCTATGAACCGGAATTACATCCTGGTTGCACGTACAAGCTAAAGGATATCAAAGCCACCCTGAAAATATTCTCAACAGGAAGTGTTACAATCACCGCACCTTGCGTCAAAAATATTCAAATAGCCGTAGAAGAAGCGTACCGTCTAGTCTATGATTTTAAAAATGAGCGTCGCCTCGAAGATATTGAGCAATTCCCTATAAATGAGCGCAAGAGACGACGTCTAGAAGAGAGACTGTTAAAAGAAAAGCAAAGAAACGGAAGTAAAATTAATACAAAGGCTAGTAAATCGAAATCTCAAGTTCAAGTGAAAGGTCCGCCGCGAAAGAAAGCTCGTCGGGGCAATAATCGCTACGAAGAAGAGGAGGAGGAAGAGGAAGTTATTCAGGACGATGAGGAAGAGGAAGACATCGAGGCAATAATTAATCTCAAGACTCCCATTGAGGTGGATGAGACAGAAGACGAAAATGAAGCTACTTTCGATAGTGATCGAAGTCATGATTAACGTTAATAGGAAATAACCTTTAATCAATCCAAAATCAAAACAAACTCAAAACCATTGCTAAACTTGACGAAAATGCCCATTAAGTCCAGTTCATTGGAACGTCATTTTCATCGTCCCATCTTACTGTTTCCTTGTAGACTTCAAATTCTACTGTGGAACAATAACTTCTTGACTGTCGTATTGTAAAGTGACATGGTGAGCTATTTGTTTGCACTTATTCTTGTATTGTAGGAAATACGTAGCCTCATGTCATAATACTCTACAAAAACACTACAACTAAACTACATACCCAAACCTTAACCTAAGTTTAAATTATACGAACACAACACAATATAAACTCATTTAACTCAATCGTTCACTCATTCACGGGTTCTACAAATCAATATTATTAACTTGTAGTTAGTAAGATTGTTAGTTAGTTTATTGTAATTAGTTAGTTTACCTACCAAACGAAACTAAACGTAACTACTATTACTACCGTATTTTAATTTAAGTCTACCCAAGTTGTTAATGATAATATTTGATGTGAGAAGTGAGTGTTCTGTTAAAGTGTTATGTTACAGCTACAGAGTTATGATTTAACTGCAGTAGCTGTAGCCCTTTATATAACTTAATTATTCGTGTTCGAGTTTCTATTTCCTGTCCGATTTGTGCGGGCGAGAGTCAGACCTAAAATTACCTTTCACCTTGCCCATGTTTTTAATTAACTTTATGTAAGGCGATTTCAATAAATTATAATATAATATGTAAAATATGACACGAGATAGGCTACTCGAAAAAATCGTACCACTACAGAATCAACGACAATGAATTGTAATACGTAAACTGTAAACATTAACAAATTATACATATTATGTAGGTCCGAGTGAAAACGTTGAGTGAAAAAGTCGGAAAGCCGGAATTGATTAGGTAGCTAAGCTAAAACAAAGTAGATATTTGATTAGTTTTTATACAATGAACCTTACAGTGAGCTGTGGGTTTAGAATTTCCTATTTCGAAAAATGTGCGTAGTCATGTTCACGTTGTAAAACCGAAATCTGAATTTTATTACGAAGGATTGTGTATAATGAAAGGATAAACATTGATTGTAAGTAAAATTCATCATCCAAGTTTGTAATTGTAAGTAGTAAGAAGATTCAGATGGAGGTGAGTAAACGTTTCCGATGAGCTAAGCTAAAATTTTTCGTATTTTTCATGAGACTTATTTAATTGTTATGAATGAATAATAGTTAATAGGATTAGCTAACTTAGAATGTAAATATAACTGTACAAATATGCCAATTACAACTGAGAAATATTGAAAAGCTTTAGGTATTCCATTGTAGCTGAGCGTTTTTGTTTTACGTGTCCATTTCCCTTGTAGAAAATTGTGAAAATTATATCATGATCATGTAAATGGGACGCAATACAAGAATTATTATAACACAATTTTTCTTCCCCGCCCTCGGCACAAATACATAAGTTTTTATTACGATTACGTGAAGTTTTGTTTTATCTCTCTGTTCTTTCTTGGGTATTGTACAAATAATGTATCAGAAATTGTGCAATAGCCAAGGAATTGCTTTGATATGATTTTGATTGTTCGTTCGCCAGTTGCCAGTTCTATTATAAGACTCACATTACTTTACATACTTCATTGAATTGTTAATTTTATATGAGTATGGCATTATATGATAAATATGAGTGCTCTACTTGCTTTAGTACCATTTCTCAAATCACGTCCAAGTGCAGACATAGCTAGGAATACATAAATGAGTAGCTTTTAATAATAACTTTGTACATTGATATTATAATATAAATAATAATAACTATAAATGAGCTGAGATGAGATGGAATACCTTATCCTACTAGACTATATTATTATTATACCTACCTAAACCTAACTAAAAGTACCTTCCTATATTTATAGTACCGTGATTTGAATTTTGAAGTTTTGTCATTTAAATAAAATTGACGTTATTATGCCAAGGGGTTAGCCTGGCCTAGCCCTAATCTGAATTGAATTTATTGTTCTTCGTCTTTCTTTTTTTGAAAATTAGTTTTCAAATCAGTTAATCATGAAGTATAGGTAAATACTAGGTGGTGTAGGTACCTACTGCTAAGTTAAAGTAAATAATAATCCTGCAGCAAATAAGTAGGTATCTTTCATTTTACATTTACAATTTAAAGTTAAGGAAAAGATAAAATGTATCAAAACCATTTTTACATTTACAAAAATCACGAAAGAAAGTTATCATAAGTATTGTGTACAATTGAGTATAATTAGTTGCATATTTTGTCTTAGGCTAGGAAAGGGTCAGCTTACTAATAAATACAGAAATTTTAACAATAATTTTAATATTATCTAAGCACACTGTTTCAGAATTACGAAGTTATACCTCTCCATTTAAAAAGCCTGATTGTATATTCACGACAATCAATTTTCCCTTACGTATGTTTTTAGGAATCTATTGAAATTTTTTTTGCTGATTTCTTTGCAGCAATTAATTTGAGTACTGTTCCCTAGTATTGCTAAATCAGTATAGTTAGGTCCGTGTTCTGTTACTTATATAATTTGATTTACATCTTTTTCATTCTTGTGATTTAATATAATCTCATAAACTGCGTAATATTCTCTGGTCCCTTAAGTAGAGATTATTCTTTAGTAATTTTAAAGATATTTGTGCACCTTCGTTTTGTAAAACCAACCACACGAAAAATTCGTAAGTAATACAATCTATTTTAACATCAGATGGTTCTAGTATATTAAGTTTTTTAGCTAGTTTAGGATAATTATTATCATTAAAATATTTATATAATTGCTAATAGGTAGGTCATATAATACATAGTCCATAAGTTAGTTACATAATAGGTCATAGAGATTGTGTGGCTGAAAAGTATCCAGTTTCTATACATCCGTCACTACTACTCTATGCAATTAAATAGTCAACATTGTGTACTTTTGTGCATTGACATTAATGTGATGTGTCAATATCACGTTTTTGTTCATCCGTAGCCCAAGTACATTCAAGTATGTAGTTTTTGGTTTAATAACTGTGTTATGATTATGATATTAAGTAGGTGTACATGATATTTAGGTAACTATCTTAATCTGGATTGACTTCTTGTGTAAATGCGGTTTAAATATAGGACATAGAGATAGAACATAGAACTTTAAATAGGTGGGGCCAAGACAGTTAAAGTTTAAGTTGTAGATTCAACGTATAAGACAAAATTATCGAAATCTTTGTAAGATTTACGCAATATATGAAATAGTAGGATCCATTTGATTAGTTTTAATGATTAAAAATGGGCTTGTATGTTGTGTCCTTATAAACTATTGTATTTCATATATAGTAAGTGTACAGATGAATACAAACTGAATTTGCCCGACTACTTTTATCATAAAACTACAAAAAAACTATTTCGGTCAAGTTCTAATACAATAACATGTATTAATGCTGAATTTATATTCGGTACTGGTTCCTATTATCTGTATATAAGAAAAAGTTTCCCATTTTGATATTGATCAGTATTTAATACAATTAAAACCCTATGTAATGTATGGCCAACCAAATATTGGGAAAATATAATGAATTACGCATAGTTTTAGTATACCTACTGCTTACATCAGTTTGCTTTTTAGTTTTTGTTGTCTAGTTTTAATTATTACTGTTTTAAAGTTTTTTAGAATTATGAATTTTTAAAGGAAAATTCAAATTCCTTTCTCCATAACATTTGTGATGTCCGTTCCAATCCAAATCCAACATCCAAATCCAGCAGCTCCACAGAGAAAACAGAATAACAATGCCTTCCTAACTTCTTGCATTATATTACTGTGGGAAGATTTCCTATTATTTTGTTTTCTGGCTTGGCTGAATAAGCTACCTCTATTTTAAAATTGGAATTGTCCATGTTGTATTGTTTATGATAATTGTTTATGTAGCAGTAGCAGTGCTATGCAAATTCGTTGATTTATGTAATATAAATAGATAAATTATGGTACCTATTTACTTACTATGTAATTCATATTGTTTAAATTAGCGTTTTTGTTCTTTGTAAGTAGAGTATGGAGTCTTTTATTTATGTAAAGCTACTTATGTTATTTAAGCTTTCAATAGAAATGTCCAATAAGCGCTGCTGAACATTCTGTCATTATATTATCTGTATGTATTTAATTTACTGGAACAATATCCAAAATCCAACCACATTGATACATTGTCTCATTCCAAATGCTTATGAGTCACCCTCCACTATTTACTATGTATAATTGCTTTATTATCTGCTGATCCCTTTAGACTTTAATCCTTTAGTCCTCATATTGTTGTGTCAGTGTCTGTGTCAGGTACCTACCTATTTATTTTGTGGATAATATGAAACCCTTAGCTCAGATTTTTGTTTACGTCTCACAGTTTCTTGTTGTGTTATTTCTTTTTAAATTCACATGGTATGATTCATAGAAAAATTCCCTTTATATGTAGGTACGTTACGTAAATAGCTCTAGGAAGTGTACCATGGGGTAACACTACAAATTATATGATAATAATAGTCATAACTATTTCCATTGAAATATTTTGGAACAGTGGAAGTGGATCGTCCAAGGGTAATTTGTAAAAATGTTATGAAAATCATGAACTGAATCGAATTTTAGTGTGTATTGTATATATAATACATAGATATGTGTGGTCTGGTGTTATTCTATAAGTACAGTACAGGCCAGGCTAGGTAATTTAATTACTAAGACCGTATACCTTCATTTTGTTCTACATTATACACGTGTTTAGATTAATTAGACACCATTACATATTACATTGCAACCAATCTGTGTAATTTATTGAAAAGGAGAAAAAATATTAATCAAATTCTGTAAATCAAAATATTGCCCTATTAAGACTTTAATTTTATTGTGGGAGATACATAGGTAGGTATGTAATTTAAATATATTGACCGAGGGCACTGAACGAGGAAGATGATTAATTGTATGAAATGCTTATAATAATTTAATTGTGTGTATGTATTTTCAAAGGAGAATGAATATCGTTAATTGTTAGTTCAATGACCTTGTTTCAGCAGCTCAAGTATACTATTAAGTTAATTTTGATTGCTGATTAATGTAATTACGTCGTGTAATTGATGACTGCTATGCTTAGCCCATTGATCGCTTAATACATAATTGTAGTAATTGTAATTAGTGTCCTCGAGTGTGACTAGTACATTAATTTAAGTAGTTAGCTGATCATAAGAGTGTTCCATTTAAAAATGTTATAATGTTATACATACTATAACACATTACTAAGAAAATAATTTTACGGAAATGTAAATTAGTGTTTCTCAATTTACTAATGAATGATGAATATTGTTGGTGTGTTACTCATATTTAATGTAAACTACTTATAAATGATTTCCCCGTGCTAAAATGTTTACTTAATTTTTAAGAATTCTTTCAAAATATTATAATGTACTAGTATAGATTAATATATGACATACACTACAGCCTACGGACCTACCTAACTACCTAATTATGAATTAACAAAACGTATGATTGCTGGTGGTTAATAATTACATGAAAGTTTCGTTTGATAGATATACAAAAATTAGCATTAGAAGATAAGTTTAAAAGCAGGGAAAGCTTAAAGTGAAAGTTACGGAAAGTAAAATATTGTGGTTTAGTCTCATTTAATTATATTTGTACACGGTACGAAGTAAGTTAAATGAATTGTTTAATTAAATTGTATTGGGCAGGACTATTGTGTATCAGTATTTTACATGTAAACACATGTATTTACACAAACACACCATATTTCCTTAAATAGTACGTATGCTACACTATACTATACTAATAATTCCCTTAATTTATAAGATACCGTTATTATTAACGAAACGAAAAGAAAGCAATATTCAATTCTGAAGGATACCAAATCAATTGTCATGATATGAATAATTAAGGTGACTACTTAAAAAGTATATTATTCTATTAGAATAACATAACAGGATTTGTGAACACAAGCAAATCAGGGACAAATTAGCACTAATCTATATAAATATCTACCTAAGTGAAAAAGCACGGGATACATTGTAAAATCCTAGTACGGAAATTGAATTAGTCGCGACTAAATACTAAATACACGTAAATAAATGAATATACAGATAGAATGATTTTAAATAAGACTGACTCAATTTCAAAAATGAACGAAAACAAAACTAATGAATACATACATAATGGATAACATTATAATTTTAAAAATCTTTCTTCTGCTGTACTCCCTTACTGAATTACTTACATATTATTATTGTTATCAAAAATAAAACACCATGTTAATCAACTGAAGCGAAGTATACATGTAAAAACGTATATAAATACTTATCACGTTAAACCAGTACATTTTTCAATATCACTAAACATATAAAAAAGTATTATCAGATCACTGAGCCAGGCCAGCAATCAATACCAAGAATAGGAAATAATACAATACTACATATATCTTCAGTACTGTGCACATACGACTTTCACCCTACTTTCTCCAGGTGCAATAACCATTGTGTGAATGCAACATTAATATATCTGAATTAATTTGTAAAAAAAAATTAATTATGTGTATTTAAAGGAAAAGTTCACATAAAATTATGTATTTTGTTTTATTTAATTACTTTTCGTGATTTTTCGACTTATAGTTTGATAATAATTGTGAAAACATTACGATAATAATTATGTTATCTATCGTAAGTTTGAAATCCATGATGAATTATCTTTAACATTCTTAACTGTGGTAAAAAATTGTAATTAATTTGATTTTTGGTTTGAAATTATCAATGAGTGTAAAAATGGTGTATTATAAATATAATATAATTCATGCACTGCCTATGGTAAGTAAATTATACGTACATCCACATAATACGTAATTTAAAAACTACTAATTAGCATCTGTAATAATTGTTAAATTGAACTTTACTGTTATAAAAAGTCAGGATAAGACGACCAAGACGAAACCGAGACCATTTTCTCTATCTGATCTGTGTATTGTCTAATAATTAATAATGTATTCAATTCTCTCTATTTTGTTTCCTGTTCTGAAGTACCATATAAAAATTAGATACCTAATTTATTATGAATGTATACTTACAGTCTAATCTTAACTACATAATGAAATGAATAGGCTAAAGTCTGATTAACTAAACTGCCTCATCCTCAATTAAAGTCAATTTGATATCAACGGGATTTCAACGGCAGTAAACAAATACACTACAGACTTTTACCGAAGACATAATAAGTTATAATACCTACTACCTACACATGCATAATAAAGTTACATTACACAATATATTTAACCTATTTATAAACAAGAAATAAATGAATTATTGTGTTATGTACACTCTGTTATATTATACATTATACTCTACTGATTACCATTACAGGCGAATAATGGAAAATAAATAAATAATTATGGAAACTTTGAATTCTGCATTTGGAGTATTTTTATTTGAGCTCAATTTATTATAATAATTAGTTAGGTTTGCATTTTTATGAATTAATGAGTTTTATGCATACATGTTCTGTCATACTTATTTTAGAAAAAATCTTTTTGCATATTGTGTCCTTAAGGAAAATTTCCTTGCAATTCTAATTGGACAAATTTCAGTTTCTGTCATACAGGTAGTGTGTATATTTAGTTTAAAAAAATAAAATCTTTTGCAATTTTTATCCCGTGATGGAGCCTACAGAATTCTGTGCAGAAACGCTACACTTACAAATGTTGTAAGGTGTTACGCTAACTGCTAAGGATGGTGACTGGTAGCAAAGACCTTATGTGGGTTCTATTCTATCATTCATGTAATAATAAGGCG